>JAJOZX010003227.1:0-5000 GCA_023014485.1 Bathynomus jamesi | reverse complement strand
ACATATACACACATATATACAAACACACACACACACACACACATATATATATATATATATATACAAGCTTGACCTTCACGAAATGAGAAATCACGCAGAACCTTTGTGAGGTTGTAAGGTAAGGTAAGGTACATACACATATATATATATATATATATATATATATATATATATATATATTAACTGCATACATACATACATACATACATATACACACATACATACATACATACATACATAGCCCGGGTTTTAAGTTTAGTATCTATCGGAAAAAAACAAACAATTTGTCCTACGTACACTTTTACTCTGGACATGACACCCCTATTAAAAAAGGCCATATTTTCCTCAATGTTTCTCCGCGCTCTTAGGATCGCCAGTCCGGAATACATCGATGCCGAATTGGAAAATATCAACGGTATTGGAAGTGAGTTGTGTTACCCATCTGCGTTCATGGAATCTTGTCTTAATAAGGCTAAACGAACCTTCTATCGTGTGAATAATAACACTCGCACCTTGTCAAAGAATATTTTAGTACTTCCATTTTTCCCGGGCTTCTTAGGCATTGCTAATGTACTTAAACTTTTGGATATCAGTGTAGTTTTTTCAAATAACAATATTGTGAAAAACATCATAGTAAAAAATAGCCCTACCAATAATTTAGGCATTATCTATAAAATTGGGTGTAAGCAATGTGATTCCTTTTACATAGGTCAGACGGAAAGGATTTGCAAACGCGTGTAAAACAGCATCAATATTCCGTTAGAACGGGACAGTTGTCCAGTGCCCTTTTTGTCCATTTGTCAGAGTTATCCCATTGTATTGATTGGAATAATGTTTCAGTTTTGTTTCACTCTAGCAACATTGTTAATAGAAATATTCTTGAGTCGGCTATAATTCAACTTACAAATAACCTTAACATGAGTAAAGGTCTGTTTCAACTTGATCCCGTTGCTCTGAATTCCTTCAGAATGGATTTAAACAAAAAGGGCAGGTTGTTAAATCTTTGGTAAAAAATTTGTTTTTGTCTGTTGTTTCCCTTACAATTTATTTTTCAATTTTTTGCTGTATGCGTGTATGTGTATGTATGTATGTGTATGTGAGTATGTGTGTGGTCATTGCAGTTAAATGTGTTTGTATGTATATGTGTGTATATGTATGTATGTATGTGTGTATATGTAGTATGTATGTATGTATGCAGTTAAATATATATATATACAGTAATATATATATATATATAATATATATATATATATATATATATATATATATAATATATATTATATATGTGTATGTACCTTACCTTACCTTACAACCTCACAAAGGTTCTGCGGGATGATTTCTCATTTCGTGAAGGTCAAGCTTGTATATATATATATATATATGTGTGTGTGTGTGTGTGTGTGTTTGTATATATGTGTGTATATGTATATATATATTTGGTTATGCGGGTATACATGTGTACGTGTATTATTTGTAATTTTTTCAATTTATATTTATTTTTATTTCTTTATTCTTTTGCGACCTACCGTTTTCTCAGACAATATTTATAAAAACAAATTTGGTAATTTTTTTCCCTTATGCATATATATATATATATATATATATTCTGTATATATTGCGTTTATATTTCGTATATACCGTATATATGTTGTATATATTGCGTTTATATTTCGTATATATACCGTATATATGTTGTATATATATTTTATTGTTCTTTATATATCATCTAGGCATCATTTTGTTTTCCAATTTATATTTACTTGTACTTTTTTATTCGTTTGTGACTATAATATGCATATGTGGTAATTTTTCCCTTATAAATTGGTGTGCCTCTCTTAAAATTTATCTTTCAATTTATTATTATTATTTTTTATTTTTTAATAATTAATTTTTTTTTTTTTTTTTTTTTTTGGTTTATTTCTTTATTTTTTTGTGACATATATATCAATTTGGCAGCATCTATTAAATCGATTGTAAACTTCCCTCTTGAGCTTGAATTGGTAGACTCCACTTACATATTTATATTTATTTTATTTCTTTATTCTTTTGTGACCTGTTCCATAAAAAAGCCATTTGAATTTATATTGAAGGTCGGCCAAAGTGCTAAAAGTGTTTTATATATATAATATATATATATATATATATATATATTATATATATATATATATATATATATATGTATGTATATATATTTATGGTTTTTTTTTTTTGCCTGTTTATTTCTTTATGATTATTTAGGCTGTGACATATATATCACTAAGGCACTATTTGTAATTAATTTTTTCTCAATTTATATTTATATTTATTTTTATTTCTTTATTCTTCTGTGACCATATAAATGTTGGCTCCTCCCACAATTTTTTTCTATGCTTACTATATATATGTATATATGTATATATGTATATATATATATATATGTATATATATGTGAATATGTAGTATGTATGTTTATTTTTGTAACCTATATATTGCCTTGATCTGTCCTTTCACTCCAGTGTTCCTGAGGATGTCATTAGACGAAAGCGCTTGAGCACCCCTTTGGTTTCTTTTTTCCTTCGTGGTTTTATTCATCATAAATACTTTTCACGTGTCACTTTCGTGAAAAATTTTCATATATATATATATATATATATATATATATATATATATATATTATATAATATATATATAAGAGAGGAAGCTTTCAGGAGGTACCGTCGCCATCCAACTCCTGACTCTCACTCAGCTTATATTTCTACCCGGATTCTTGCAAAATCGGCAAAAAATTCCTTCATCAGCCAAAAATGTGGAAACCTATCCAATTCTAATTCTTTTTGCTCTTTCTGGCATCTACCCAAAAACCTCACCAACAACTTTACTCCTTCTTTCCTTCCTCTTTTCCATTCCGACGGCTCAGTTGTCGTCTCTTCTCCTGATAAAGCTGAACTCTTCGCTCAAACTTTCGCCTCCAACTCAATCCTCGACAATTCCGGCGTTGCTCCTCCATCTCCTTCTCCCTCTGACTTTATTATTTCTGAAATTAGAATCTCTTCCAAAGATGCTTTTTTCCGCCTATCTGGGCTTAACTTTAGGAAGATGCACGGTCGTGACGGTGTTGCTCCAGTTTTCTCAAGAACTGTGCTTCTGTGCTGTGCTGTGCTGACACGAAGCCCGTAGCCAAGGGGGGGCCAGGGGGGGCAAAGCCCACCCTGGAAAATAATATGCCCCCCTAGGAAAACTCAGCACTTTATAAACAGTATTGTTATTCGAGAATTTTTTTTGTATTTTGGTTCTAAGAGGAATAGGTGAAGTGATAAAATAACGTTTATGTAAATTATGTTTTCTGCAGTATATTTCGATATCCACAAAAAATGACATTCAATTTTTTCATTGTCCCCCCTGTCAATTTCTCCGCCCCTCCTACTGATTTGGTCTGGCTATGGCCCTGGCTGACACCCTGCTTAGGCAAACTTTTTCGGCTTTGTCTTTTATCTGGTACTTTTCCTTCCTGTTGGAAGTTTGCCTTCATTCAGCCTGCACCAAAGAAGGGTGACCGCTTTCAACCCTCCAACTATCGTCCAATTGCTTTGATTTCTTGCCTTTCTAAAGTTTTTGAAACTATCCTTAATAGAAAGATTCTTAAACACCTCTCCTCTCACAATCTTCTTTGAGATCGTCAGTATGGGTTCCGCAAGGGACGCTCTACTGGCGATCTTCCTGCATATCTCTGACTCTTGGTCATCCTTTCGGGATTTCGGTGAAACCACTGCTGTTACACTAAACATATCAAAAGCTTTTGAGAGTTGGCACAAATCCTTAATTTCTAAATTGCCCTCTTCAGTTTCTATCCTTCTATCTGCGACTTCATCTCCGATTTCTTTTTGGCCAATCTATAGCTGCGGTTGTAGATGGCCACTTTTCTTCTCCTAAAGATGTTACTAGTGGTGTTCCTTAGGGTTCTGTCCTATCACCCAATCTTTTCCTTTTATTTATTAATGATCTATTAAATGACACTTCCTGTCCTATCCACTCCTATGCCGATGATTCCACTCTTCACTTCTCCACCCGCTTCACAAAGCGTCTTTCTCAACAGACACTCAATGCTTCGGCGTGCGACGGCTATGGTACACCTGACCTCTGGTTTTCTTACTATCTCTGACTGGGGCAGAGAAAACCTTGTGGCTTTCAATGCCTCAAAAACTTAGTTCCTTCATCTGTTCCTTCATTCTTGTCATCTTTCCTGAAAAGATCACATATCCACTTTTTCTAAAACAGCTTGTAAGAGGTTAGGTCTGCTGTAGGCGGCTCCGCAGTTTCTTCACCCTCACTCAGTTGCTGTCTCTGTACAGGGGTCTTGTCCGCTCCTGTATGGAGTACGCTTCTCATGTGTTGGGTGGCTCAACCCACAGCTCTACTTGACCGGGTGGAATCAAAGACTTTTCGTCTCATCAATTTCCCACCTCTTACTGACTGTCTTCACGCTCTCTCTCTTCGCCGCAATGTTGTCTCACACTCTCTTTACTATCGCTATTATAACGGACACTGCTCTTCTGAACACTCTAACTGCACGCCTCCTCCTTTTAGGAGAGCACGCAGTACCAGACTTCCTACATATTCTCATTCCTTTCTGTCCAACTATCTAATGCAAGGGTTACTCGGTATTTTCAATCTTTCATCTACTCAACCTATGAACTCTGGAACATCTTCCTCATTCCATCTTTCCCTTGTCTATGACCTCCAATCTTTCAAACCTTGATTTTGGCTCTTCCTTCTTATTCTATGGAAGGGCCGTTATTGCGGGCATTCACTCTTGGCCCTTCCTACATGCATAAAAAAAAAAATATATATATATACAGGGTGGTGCAAAAGTCTGGACCCATAGGCAATTTACTATATAAAAAATATCTTTCAGTTGTTGGTGGTTGCAGAATTTTCCGATGTGCCGTTTCGGCTGTGCACGGTTCCGAAGAAAGCGGACAGACACACACACACAGACACATTTAGCTCAATAGGATTATACA
>JAJOZX010003226.1:355000-513038 GCA_023014485.1 Bathynomus jamesi | reverse complement strand
AAATCTTTTGAGTCAATTATTGTTGTTATATTATATTATCATTATTATTATAAAATCCTTTAAGTCAAGGTAGTATTAAGTATTTAATTAAATCAGTTCCACGTATTAAGGTAATACAAAGAAATGTACTTAGAGGACTTACAATTGATGAAAGTAAAATCTCACGGTTTAAAAATTGAATTTTTGAAGATGGAATTAAATTCGACTAGTAACATTCCTAGCTAATATGAACTATATAAACATTAACCAGAAGTATCGGTACGATAATGAATTAAGAAAGTTAAGAATACAAATTAAAAATATAAATCAATTTATGCATTTTAATGAGCTAAACATAATTTTATAATATTCTTAAAATAAAAGTAAATCGAACCTTAGATGAGTTTCGGCCAAGAATAAAAAGTGTTATTGAAATGGAAGGAAAGCATTTCGAACAATCTTTCTTTTAATAATTTCAGGTAAATTTTACATTAAAAATTATTTTTTATATACTAAAAAAAAATATTAAAAAGGTTTAATAATTTTTGCATGTTAAGTAGAAAATCATACTCTTTCGTTGAATGTTGATAGAATTTGAATTATTTGAATTTTAGTCTGAAAACTTGTTTGCATATGATAAATACATATGTTTATTGTGTAGAAGTTTATTAAAATTAAATGACAAAAAAGAATAAACACAACTGAAATTTAGGGCCATGTGCGGTCCTACGGGTAAATTTCCCGACCATACAGAGCAAGATAAATTAGGTACATTATCGATTAATTATTACACTATTTCTGTCATCATATAATCGCAATAATTATAAAACTCGTTACCAACATTTGTAAAAAACGGTTTTGGTTGCCAACAATAAAATATGTCATTTTACCTATATATTTTTATACGCAACAATGGCATGAAAAAGAGAAAAGACAAATCGGTCCATTTCCTTCTTACAACAAAACAAAGAAAGGTTAACTAAAGACGCAACCCGGTCAATTCAGGTTGAATTAAATTCTCTTTACAACACAAAAAAAGGTTGAATTAAATTCTTAAATTACATTTTCTTAAATTAAATTCTCTTAACTTACAAGAAAAAGTTGAATTCAATTGACTGCATTGAAATGACTTGGGACTTAAAAACTAACTTTTTTTTCAAAACTTTCTCAAAACTAACTTTTTTTCAAAACTAACTTTTTTTCAAAACTAACTTTTTTTGAAAAACTACTTTTTTTTGAAAACTAACTTTTTTTCAAAACTAACTTTTTTTTCAAAACTAACTTTTTCAAAACTGACTTCTGTAATCTCTGGGGCGGTTGTCCCTCTTGGATGCAACCTATTGACTTGACCTCTACCAAGTATTTCTATAAATCTCTGGGGCGGTTGTCCCTTTTGGCGCAACCTTCTGACTTGACCTCTTATCAAGTATTTCTATAAATCTCTGGGCGGTTGTCCCTTTTGGCGCAACCTTCCGACTTGACCTCTTATCAAGTATTTCTATAAATCTCTGGGGCGGTTGTCCCTTTTGGCGCAACCTTCTGACTTGACCTCTTATCAAGTATTTCTATAAATCTCTGGGGCGGTTGTCCCTTTTGGCGCAACCTTCTGACTTGACCTCTTATCAAGTATTTCTATAAATCTCTGGGGCGGTTGTCCCTTTTGGCGCAACCTTCTGACTTGACCTCTTATCAAGTATTCTTGAAACTTAACTGTCTAACTTGAACGCTTGTCAAGTATTCTGAAACTTAAACTATCTAACTTGAACGCTTGTCAAGTATCTTTATAAATCTCTGGGGTTTGGTTATCCCTTTTAGATGCAACCAACTGGAAACTGATTTGCAACTTATTTGCAAATAAAACTGACTCGAAACTACTTCGAGTATCTTTATAAATCTCTGGGTTTGGTTGTCCCTTTTTGGATGCAACCAACTGAAAACTGATTTGCAACTTATTTGCAATTAAAACTGACTTGCAACTTATTTGCAACGAAAACTGACTTCAAAACTGACTTGCAACTTGTTTGCAACGAAAACTGACTTCAAAACTGACTTGCAACTTATTTGCAACGAAAACTGACTTCAAAATGACTTGCAACTTTTTTTGCAATTAAAACTGACTTCAAAACTGACTTGCAACTTCTTTGCAACTAAAACTGACTTGCAACTTCTTTGCAACTAAAACTGACTTGCAACTTCTTTGCAACTAAAACTGACTTGCAACTTCTTTGCAACTAAAACTGACTTCAAAACTGACTTGCAACTTCTTTGCAACTAAAACTGACTTCAAAACCTCTTTGCAACTTCTTTGCAACTAAAACTGACTTCAAAACTGACTTGCAACTTCTTTGCAACTAAAACTGACTTCAAATATCTCTAAATCTATAAACTCTCTATAAACACTCTCTCTCTTAATTTGCAAGTCAATTCAATTCAGTAATTGAAAAAAATTTGCAAACAAAAATATAAAATGTAAACGACATTTCACTCTAATGTACACGAAGGTACGATACTATTATGTTTGATACATAAAATAAAATTATTCTATACTGAATATAACAGTGAAAATAACTGAAATTAACTCTCTCTGAAATTAACTCTCTTTGAAATTAACTCTCTTTTGAAATTAACTCTCTTTTGAAATTAACTCTCTTTTGAAATTAACTCTCTTTTAAAATTAACTCTCTTTTGAAATTAACTCTTTTGAAATTAACTCTCTTTGAAATTAACTCTTTTGAAATTAACTCTCTTTTGAAATTAACTATCTTTTGAAATTAACTCTCTTTGAAATTAACTTCTTACAATAACTTTCTGTTACAATAAACTTTCTGTTACAAAAACTTCTGTTACAATAAACTTTCTGTTACAATAAACTTTCTGTTACAATAACTCTCTCTGAAATTAACTCTCTCTGAAATTAACTCTCTCTGAAATTAACTCTCTCTGAAATTAACTCTCTCTGAAATTAATTCTCTCTTACATTAACTCTGTTACAATTACTGTTTCACTAAAAAATGTATCACTGGTGTCTGAAATGTTCACTGTGTTTTGTGTAAATTCTGACTTGATACTCATTATTAACTGTTAATAATACTGACTTTTCAAGTGTTTATAAATTACTTAAGAAAACAAAATGTACTTAACAAAATTTTCTATGGGGAAATCCTTAGAGACGTGTCCTGAAGACGTGTCTTGCTGGCCACTTCTTCTTGGATGAAAACTAGGCGTGAAGAACTTGGAGTCGTGACACACCGGTCAAGGGTGGATGTTACGAACTAGAAGTCGTGACACGCCGGTCAAATGGTTTTATCCTGATAAATCTTCTTCTTATAAATCTTCTTTTATAAATCTTCTTTTATAAATCTTCTTTTATAAATCTTCTTTTATAAATCTTCTTTTATAATCTTCTTTTATAATCTTCTTTTATAAATCTTCTTCTTATAAATCTTCTTCTTATCCTGGTAAAGGGTCGCCAGTCTGTTAACCCCCCCCTTTATGGCCCTTTTTTCGGTTCGGATTCGACGGGGGGTTCTGGTTACGGAGGCAAGCAACGGATATTTCTTCTGATACTTTTCTTCTATAATTTTCTAATTCTTTCTCTGATACTTTATAACTTATCGACTTTACTAAGTTCCTCTGACGATAGCCCAACTCGAGGGGGAATAATAAAGTTTCTCTTACTGTAAATTTACTTCTTAAAAATTTACAGTTATTGCTCTGAATTTACAGGGGTAGAGGTTCGACCTCTTTCGACCATAGCTCAGGCCGGAATCTAAAAATATTAAGGAGGCAAGGGGCCTCCGCCCCTCCCCGCAGCGAAGCTGCTAACAAGGGGAGTCTCTTAGCAGTGACCAAGGCAGAGTCTCGTAATCAAGTTTCTTCATTTTACAAATACATGTAAAAATATGCCTGAATGTTGGGGGATGGCAGGTGGAGGTTAAGTTTCCCCCCTTTTAAACACGATCAGGTGTTTGAAAGTTTCCAAATAAAAATTTAAAAAATAAATAAAAATAAAAACTAATCTTTTTTTTTTTGCCACGTCTTCATTTCTGAAGGCGATAGATATCATTTCATAAAGTCATTACATTCAATTATAGTTTCATTGAAGTACATTACGTCGTTTACCATTCTTACAGTGTTTTATTATATATATATATATGGTTAGATTATATGGTTAGATTATATGGTTAGATTATATGGTTAGATTATATGGTCAGATTATATGGTTAGATTATACTGTATATGGTTATTATATATGGGTATTAGTACAGCACAAGTACATGAGACATGACAAGATAATTTATATACAACATAATATGTTATATTACGTTTTTAATATGTTATGAATTTGGATCAGAGCGAAAGATGTTGTTTATCTTAGAAACGTTCAATTCTGCTGTGATTCGCGAATTCGACCACTCAACTACTGTAAGCCTAATGAGTCTTGAGGGTGAACGCACTTAAAGAAAAAAATAAAAAAAATACATGTGGACGTATTTTACATGTTAGTAACAGAATAGGTTGTGTGCGTAATATAGACGCGCGTAAAATATGGACTGATAGGTTGATAGGTATCAGTAGACAATAGGTAGGAAACAACATAAATAATGATGTATAGAGAATGAAGTTTTTTTTTTCTTTATTATTATTATTATTATTATTCTTATTAGGAATTTACCATACATTCAATACGGAAGATGTCCAAATACTAAACACGTGATTCAGTGTTCAAGGTATGGAAAACGTGAAGAGAATTAAGTTACTTTATGACGTCATAGTTATTGAATTTGCACGTATAATACAAATCATTATTAGGAAGATTTACAAGAACGAATTAGAGACAAGAGTGGGTATTAATGACTAAGAAGTACAACTGCGGGTTCCAATCCTGTTATATGCAATGTGTATGCATAATCTAGGGACGAGGGTAAGATGCAAGACAATCATAATTAATTAATAACTTCTATAACAAATGAAAATGGATACGACTAAACCATAGGTATGGTAGATCGTAGGGTTTTGACACGATCAAAAATAGGAAGCCACAAGTAAAATTATTATCCAAACTCGCGTTAAGCGATTTTGGTTCTTATGTAAAAATGAATATTGATTATTCATTTCATTTTTACATTGCTCTCCCCTTTTAAAAAAAAAACGATATTTATACAATAATCTAATAGGGTACCATTAATACAATACAAATGAGAAAATAACATCCTAACTACTTCAAGTTAGATGACGAATTTTTTTCTTTACATTACAAATTTTTATACAGAGCAAGTGAGTTATTATATAATAAAAAAAATTCAAAGATTAATACTTCAATTTTAGACAAACAATTACGCTAGACAAAGAAAGATATTGTTAAATTTTTTTTACAAAATTTTTATTTTTCTGTGGGAAAAAATTATGTACATAATGAATAGTAGGTAAAAGGAAAAAATATAAATTATTTTCCAAAGTTACCCTGATCGTGCAGTCTATAACTAATTTTATTGACTATTGTAGGTAAAAAATCGAATTACGTAATGGATGATGTATAGACCTGTGGTCTAGTGTATTTGTGTGTATTAGATACAAAGTGTGTATCATAACTTTGAGGGACAGACTAGCGGAGAGGATTCTTAAATTAACTGAATAAATGCCTGAGCAAAAATTTATATATAGTAAGCAAAAAGGCTTAGGACTATATAAATAGCAGAGTTAGCACCTACACGCTATGAAATAGTTTGTGATATCGAATGATTTTAGAATAAGGTTTGTATATATAGTGTGCATAAATGCGTGTGTATGTGTAGAGATTTGGAAGGTTTTTGAATTAACAAAGTTTAAAAATAATGTATAATAATTTAAGATGGGTTTTAGGGTTATAAAATCTTTTGAGTCAATTATTGTTGTTATTATTATTATTATCATTATTATTATAAAATCCTTTAAGTTCAAGGTAGTATTTAAGTATTTAATTAAATCAGTTCCACGTATTAAGGTAATACAAAGAAAATGTACTTAGAGGACTTACAATTGATGAAAGTAAATCTCACGGTTTAAAAATTGAATTTTGAAGATGGAATTAAATTCGACTAGTAACATTCCTAGCTATATATGAACTATATAAACATTAACCAGAAGTATCGGTACGATAATTGAATTAAGAAAGTTAAGAATACAAATTAAAAATATAAATCAATTTATGCATTTTAATGAGCTAAACATAATTTTATAATATTCTTAAAAATAAAAGTAAATCGAACCTTAGATGAGTTTCGGCCAAGAATAAAAAGTGTTATTGAAATGGAAGGAAAGCATTTCGAACAATCTTTTCTTTTAATAATTTCAGGTAAATTTTACATTAAAAATTATTTTTTATATACTAAAAAAAATATTAAAAAGGTTTAATAATTTTTTGCATGTTAAGTAGAAAAATCATACTCTTTCGTTGAATGTTGATAGAATTTGAATTATTTGATATTTTAGTCTGAAAACTTGTTTGCATATGATAAATACATATGTTTTATTGTGTAGAAGTTTTATTAAAATTAAATGACAAAAAAGAATAAACACAACTGAAATTTAGGGCCATGTGCGGTCCTACGGGTAAATTTCCCGACCATACAGAGCAAGATAAATTAGGTACATTATCGATTAATTATTACACTATTTCTGTCATCATATAATCGCAATAATTATAAAACTCGTTACCAACATTTGTAAAAACGGTTTTGGTTGCCAACAATAAAATATGTCATTTTACCTATATATTTTTATACGCAACAATGGCATGAAAAAGAGAAAAGACAAATCGGTCCATTTCCTTCTTACAACAAAACAAAGAAAGGTTAACTAAAGACGCAACCCGGTCAATTCAGGTTGAATTAAATTCTCTTTACAACACAAAAAAAGGTTGAATTAAATTCTTAAATTACATTTTCTTAAATTAAATTCTCTTAACTTACAAAGAAAAAGTTGAATTCAATTGACTGCATTGAAATGACTTGGGACTTAAAAACTAACTTTTTTTTCAAAACTTTCTCAAAACTAACTTTTTTTTCAAAACTAACTTTTTTTCAAAACTAACTTTTTTTTCAAAACTAACTTTTTTTTGAAAACTAACTTTTTTTTCAAAACTAACTTTTTTTTTCAAAACTAACTTTTTCAAAACTGACTTCTGTAATCTCTGGGGCGGTTGTCCCTCTTGGATGCAACCTATTGACTTGACCTCTTACCAAGTATTTCTATAAATCTCTGGGGCGGTTGTCCCTTTTGGCGCAACCTTCTGACTTGACCTCTTATCAAGTATTTCTATAAATCTCTGGGGCGGTTGTCCCTTTTGGCGCAACCTTCCGACTTGACCTCTTATCAAGTATTTCTATAAATCTCTGGGGCGGTTGTCCCTTTTGGCGCAACCTTCTGACTTGACCTCTTATCAAGTATTTCTATAAATCTCTGGGGCGGTTGTCCCTTTTGGCGCAACCTTCTGACTTGACCTCTTATCAAGTATTTCTATAAATCTCTGGGGCGGTTGTCCCTTTTGGCGCAACCTTCTGACTTGACCTCTTATCAAGTATTCTTGAAACTTAACTGTCTAACTTGAACGCTTGTCAAGTATTCTGAAACTTAAACTATCTAACTTGAACGCTTGTCAAGTATCTTTATAAATCTCTGGGGTTTGGTTATCCCTTTTAGATGCAACCAACTGGAAACTGATTTGCAACTTATTTGCAAATAAAACTGACTCGAAACTACTTCGAGTATCTTTATAAATCTCTGGGGTTTGGTTGTCCCTTTTTGGATGCAACCAACTGAAAACTGATTTCAACTTATTTGCAATTAAAACTGACTTGCAACTTATTTGCAACGAAAACTGACTTCAAAACTGACTTGCAACTTGTTTGCAACGAAAACTGACTTCAAAACTGACTTGCAACTTATTTGCAACGAAAACTGACTTCAAAACTGACTTGCAACTTTTTTTGCAATTAAAACTGACTTCAAAACTGACTTGCAACTTCTTTGCAACTAAAACTGACTTGCAACTTCTTTGCAACTAAAACTGACTTGCAACTTCTTTGCAACTAAAACTGACTTGCAACTTCTTTGCAACTAAAACTGACTTCAAAACTGACTTGCAACTTCTTTGCAACTAAAACTGACTTCAAAACCTCTTTGCAACTTCTTTGCAACTAAAACTGACTTCAAAACTGACTTGCAACTTCTTTGCAACTAAAACTGACTTCAAATATCTCTAAATCTATAAACTCTCTATAAACACTCTCTCTCTTAATTTGCAAGTCAATTCAATTCAGTAATTGAAAAAAATTTGCAAACAAAAATATAAAATGTAAACGACATTTCACTCTAATGTACACGAAGGTACGATACTATTATGTTTGATACATAAAATAAAATTATTCTATACTGAATATAACAGTGAAAATAACTGAAATTAACTCTCTCTGAAATTAACTCTCTTTGAAATTAACTCTCTTTTGAAATTAACTCTCTTTGAAATTAACTCTCTTTTGAAATTAACTCTCTTTTGAAATTAACTCTCTTTTGAAATTAACTCTCTTTTGAAATTAACTCTCTTTTGAAATTAACTCTCTTTTGAAATTAACTCTCTTTTGAAATTAACTATCTTTTGAAATTAACTCTCTTTGAAATTAACTCTCTTGAAATAACTTTCTTTACAATAAACTTTCTGTTACAATAAACTTTCTGTTACAATAAACTTTCTGTTACAATAAACTTTCTGTTACAATAAACTCTCTCTGAAATTAACTCTCTCTGAAATTAACTCTCTCTGAAATTAACTCTCTCTGAAATTAACTCTCTCTGAAATTAATTCTCTCTTACATTTAACTCTGTTACAATTACTGTTTCACTAAAAAAATGTATCACTGGTGTCTGAAATGTTCACTGTGTTTTGTGTAAATTCTGACTTGATACTCATTATTAACTGTTAATAATACTGACTTTTCAAGTGTTTATAAATTACTTAAGAAAACAAAATGTACTTAACAAAATTTTCTATGGGGAAATCCTTAGAGACGTGTCCTGAAGACGTGTCTTGCTGGCCACTTCTTCTTGGATGAAAACTAGGCGTGAAGAACTTGGAGTCGTGACACACCGGTCAAGGGTGGATGTTACGAACTAGAAGTCGTGACACGCCGGTCAAATGGTTTTATCCTGATAAATCTTCTTATAAATCTTATAAATCTTTTATAAATCTTTTTTATAAATCTTCTTTTATAATCTTCTTTTATAAATCTTCTTTTATAAATCTTTATAAATCTTTTATAAATCTTCTTCTTATAAATCTTCTTCTTATCCTGGTAAAGGGTCGCCAGTCTGTTAACCCCCCCCTTTATGGCCCTTTTTTCGGTTCGGATTCGACGGGGGGTTCTGGTTACGGAGGCAAGCAACGGATATTTCTTCTGATACTTTTCTTCTATAATTTTCTAATTCTTTCTCTGATACTTTATAACTTATCGACTTTACTAAGTTCCTCTGACGATAGCCCAACTCGAGGGGGAAAATAAAGTTTCTCTTACTGTAAATTTACTTCTTAAAAATTTACAGTTATTGCTCTGAATTTACAGGGGTAGAGGTTCGACCTCTTTCGACCATAGCTCAGGCCGGAATCTAAAAATATTAAGGAGGCAAGGGGCCTCCGCCCCTCCCCGCAGCGAAGCTGCTAACAAGGGGAGTCTCTTAGCAGTGACCAAGGCAGAGTCTCGTAATCAAGTTTTCTTCATTTTACAAATACATGTATAAAATATGCCTGAATGTTGGGGGATGGCAGGTGGAGGTTAAGTTTCCCCCCTTTTAAACACGATCAGGTGTTTGAAAGTTTCCAAATAAAAATTTAAAAAATAAATAAAAATAAAAACTAATCTTTTTTTTTTTGCCACGTCTTCATTTCTGAAGGCGATAGATATCATTTCATAAAGTCATTACATTCAATTATAGTTTCATTGAAGTACATTACGTCGTTTACCATTCTTACAGTGTTTATATATATATATATGGTTAGATTATATGGTTAGATTATATGGTTAGATTATATGGTTAGATTATATGGTCAGATTATATGGTTAGATTATACTGTATATGGTTATTATATATGGGTATTAGTACAGCACAAGTACATGAGACATGACAAGATAATTTATATACAACATAATATGTTATATTACGTTTTTAATATGTTATGAATTTGGATCAGAGCGAAAGATGTTGTTTATCTTAGAAACGTTCAATTCTGCTGTGATTCGCGAATTCGACCACTCAACTACTGTAAGCCTAATGAGTCTTGAGGGTGAACGCACTTAAAAGAAAAAAATAAAAAAAATACATGTGGACGTATTTTACATGTTAGTAACAGAATAGGTTGTGTGCGTAATATAGACGCGCGTAAAATATGGACTGATAGGTTGATAGGTATCAGTAGACAATAGGTAGGAAACAACATAAATAATGATGTATAGAGAATGAAGTTTTTTTTTCTTTTTATTATTATTATTATTATTATTCTTATTAAGGAATTTACCATACATTCAATACGGAAGATGTCCAAATACTAAACACGTGATTCAGTGTTCAAGGTATGGAAAACGTGAAGAGAATTAAGTTACTTTATGACGTCATAGTTATTGAATTTGCACGTATAATACAAATCATTATTAGGAAGATTTACAAGAACGAATTAGAGACAAGAGTGGGTATTAATGACTAAGAAGTACAACTGCGGGTTCCAATCCTGTTATATGCAATGTGTATGCATAATCTAGGGACGAGGGTAAGATGCAAGACAATCATAATTAATTAATAACTTCTATAACAAATGAAAATGGATACGACTAAACCATAGGTATGGTAGATCGTAGGGTTTTGACACGATCAAAAATAGGAAGCCACAAGTAAAATTATTATCCAAACTCGCGTTAAGCGATTTTGGTTCTTATGTAAAAATGAATATTGATTATTCATTTCATTTTTACATTGCTCTCCCCTTTTAAAAAAAAACGATATTTATACAATAATCTAATAGGGTACCATTAATACAATACAAATGAGAAAATAACATCCTAACTACTTCAAGTTAGATGACGAATTTTTTTCTTTACATTACAAATTTTTATACAGAGCAAGTGAGTTATTATATAATAAAAAAAATTCAAAGATTAATACTTCAATTTTAGACAAACAATTACGCTAGACAAGAAAGATATTGTTAAATTTTTTTTACAAAATTTTTATTTTTCTGTGGGAAAAAATTATGTACATAATGAATAGTAGGTAAAAGGAAAAAAATATAAATTATTTTCCAAAGTTACCCTGATCGACAGTCTATAACTAATTTTATTGACTCTTGTAGGTAAAAAATCGAATTACGTAATGGATGATGTATAGACCTGTGGTCTAGTGTATTTGTGTGTATTAGATACAAAGTGTGTATCATAACTTTGAGGGACAGACTAGCGGAGAGGATTCTTAAATTAACTGAATAAATGCCTGAGCAAAAATTTATATATAGTAAGCAAAAAGGCTTAGGACTATATAAATAGCAGAGTTAGCACCTACACGCTATGAAATAGTTTGTGATATCGAATGATTTTAGAATAAGGTTTGTATATATAGTGTGCATAAATGCGTGTGTATGTGTAGAGATTTGGAAGGTTTTTGAATTAACAAAGTTTAAAAATAATGTATAATAATTTAAGATGGGTTTTAGGGTTATAAAATCTTTTGAGTCAATTATTGTTGTTATTATTATTATTATCATTATTATTATAAAATCCTTTAAGTTCAAGGTAGTATTTAAGTATTTAATTAAATCAGTTCCACGTATTAAGGTAATACAAAGAAATGTACTTAGAGGACTTACAATTGATGAAAGTAAATCTCACGGTTTAAAAATTGAATTTTTGAAGATGGAATTAAATTCGACTAGTAACATTCCTAGCTATATATGAACTATATAAACATTAACCAGAAGTATCGGTACGATAATTGAATTAAGAAAGTTAAGAATACAAATTAAAAATATAAATCAATTTATGCATTTTAATGAGCTAAACATAATTTTATAATATTCTTAAAAATAAAAGTAAATCGAACCTTAGATGAGTTTCGGCCAAGAATAAAAAGTGTTATTGAAATGGAAGGAAAGCATTTCGAACAATCTTTTCTTTTAATAATTTCAGGTAAATTTTACATTAAAAATTATTTTTTATATACTAAAAAAAAATATTAAAAAGGTTTAATAATTTTTTGCATGTTAAGTAGAAAAATCATACTCTTTCGTTGAATGTTGATAGAATTTGAATTATTTGATATTTTAGTCTGAAAACTTGTTTGCATATGATAAATACATATGTTTTATTGTGTAGAAGTTTTATTAAAATTAAATGACAAAAAAGAATAAACACAACTGAAATTTAGGGCCATGTGCGGTCCTACGGGTAAATTTCCCGACCATACAGAGCAAGATAAATTAGGTACATTATCGATTAATTATTACACTATTTCTGTCATCATATAATCGCAATAATTATAAAACTCGTTACCAACATTTGTAAAAACGGTTTTGGTTGCCAACAATAAAATATGTCATTTTACCTATATATTTTTATACGCAACAATGGCATGAAAAAGAGAAAAGACAAATCGGTCCATTTCCTTCTTACAACAAAACAAAGAAAGGTTAACTAAAGACGCAACCCGGTCAATTCAGGTTGAATTAAATTCTCTTTACAACACAAAAAAAGGTTGAATTAAATTCTTAAATTACATTTTCTTAAATTAAATTCTCTTAACTTACAAAGAAAAAGTTGAATTCAATTGACTGCATTGAAATGACTTGGGACTTAAAAACTAACTTTTTTTTTCAAAACTTTCTCAAAACTAACTTTTTTTTCAAAACTAACTTTTTTTCAAAACTAACTTTTTTTCAAAACTAACTTTTTTTTGAAAACTAACTTTTTTTTCAAAACTAACTTTTTTTTTCAAAACTAACTTTTTCAAAACTGACTTCTGTAATCTCTGGGGCGGTTGTCCCTCTTGGATGCAACCTATTGACTTGACCTCTTACCAAGTATTTCTATAAATCTCTGGGGCGGTTGTCCCTTTTGGCGCAACCTTCTGACTTGACCTCTTATCAAGTATTTCTATAAATCTCTGGGGCGGTTGTCCCTTTTGGCGCAACCTTCCGACTTGACCTCTTATCAAGTATTTCTATAAATCTCTGGGGCGGTTGTCCCTTTTGGCGCAACCTTCTGACTTGACCTCTTATCAAGTATTTCTATAAATCTCTGGGGCGGTTGTCCCTTTTGGCGCAACCTTCTGACTTGACCTCTTATCAAGTATTTCTATAAATCTCTGGGGCGGTTGTCCCTTTTGGCGCAACCTTCTGACTTGACCTCTTATCAAGTATTCTTGAAACTTAACTGTCTAACTTGAACGCTTGTCAAGTATTCTGAAACTTAAACTATCTAACTTGAACGCTTGTCAAGTATCTTTATAAATCTCTGGGGTTTGGTTATCCCTTTTAGATGCAACCAACTGGAAACTGATTTGCAACTTATTTGCAAATAAAACTGACTCGAAACTACTTCGAGTATCTTTATAAATCTCTGGGGTTTGGTTGTCCCTTTTTGGATGCAACCAACTGAAAACTGATTTCAACTTATTTGCAATTAAAACTGACTTGCAACTTATTTGCAACGAAAACTGACTTCAAAACTGACTTGCAACTTGTTTGCAACGAAAACTGACTTCAAAACTGACTTGCAACTTATTTGCAACGAAAACTGACTTCAAAACTGACTTGCAACTTTTTTTGCAATTAAAACTGACTTCAAAACTGACTTGCAACTTTCTTTGCAACTAAAACTGACTTGCAACTTCTTTGCAACTAAAACTGACTTGCAACTTCTTTGCAACTAAAACTGACTTGCAACTTCTTTGCAACTAAAACTGACTTCAAAACTGACTTGCAACTTCTTTGCAACTAAAACTGACTTCAAAACCTCTTTGCAACTTCTTTGCAACTAAAACTGACTTCAAAACTGACTTGCAACTTCTTTGCAACTAAAACTGACTTCAAATATCTCTAAATCTATAAACTCTCTATAAACACTCTCTCTCTTAATTTGCAAGTCAATTCAATTCAGTAATTGAAAAAAATTTGCAAACAAAAATATAAAATGTAAACGACATTTCACTCTAATGTACACGAAGGTACGATACTATTATGTTTGATACATAAAATAAAATTATTCTATACTGAATATAACAGTGAAAATAACTGAAATTAACTCTCTCTGAAATTAACTCTCTTTTGAAATTAACTCTCTTTTGAAATTAACTCTCTTTTGAAATTAACTCTCTTTTGAAATTAACTCTCTTTTGAAATTAACTCTCTTTTAAAATTAACTCTCTTTTGAAATTAACTCTCTTTTGAAATTAACTCTCTTTTGAAATTAACTCTCTTTTGAAATTAACTCTTTTGAAATTAACTATCTTTTGAAATTAACTCTCTTTTGAAATTAACTTTCTTACAATAAACTTTCTGTTACAATAAACTTTCTGTTACAATAAACTTTCTGTTACAATAAACTTTCTGTTACAATAAACTCTCTCTGAAATTAACTCTCTCTGAAATTAACTCTCTCTGAAATTAACTCTCTCTGAAATTAACTCTCTCTGAAATTAATTCTCTCTTACATTTAACTCTGTTACAATTACTGTTTCACTAAAAAAATGTATCACTGGTGTCTGAAATGTTCACTGTGTTTTGTGTAAATTCTGACTTGATACTCATTATTAACTGTTAATAATACTGACTTTTCAAGTGTTTATAAATTACTTAAGAAAACAAAATGTACTTAACAAAATTTTCTATGGGGAAATCCTTAGAGACGTGTCCTGAAGACGTGTCTTGCTGGCCACTTCTTCTTGGATGAAAACTAGGCGTGAAGAACTTGGAGTCGTGACACACCGGTCAAGGGTGGATGTTACGAACTAGAAGTCGTGACACGCCGGTCAAATGGTTTTATCCTGATAAATCTTCTTCTTATAAATCTTCTTTTATAAATCTTCTTTTATAAATCTTCTTTTATAAATCTTCTTTTATAAATCTTCTTTTATAAAACTTCTTCTTATAAATCTTCTTATCCTGGTAAAGGGTCGCCAGTCTGTTAACCCCCCCCTTTATGGCCCTTTTTTCGGTTCGGATTCGACGGGGGGTTCTGGTTACGGAGGCAAGCAACGGATATTTCTTCTGATACTTTTCTTCTATAATTTTCTAATTCTTTCTCTGATACTTTATAACTTATCGACTTTACTAAGTTCCTCTGACGATAGCCCAACTCGAGGGGGAAATAAAAAGTTTCTCTTACTGTAAATTTACTTCTTAAAAATTTACAGTTATTGCTCTGAATTTACAGGGGTAGAGGTTCGACCTCTTTCGACCATAGCTCAGGCCGGAATCTAAAAATATTAAGGAGGCAAGGGGCCTCCGCCCCTCCCCGCAGCGAAGCTGCTAACAAGGGGAGTCTCTTAGCAGTGACCAAGGCAGAGTCTCGTAATCAAGTTTTCTTCATTTTACAAATACATGTATAAAATATGCCTGAATGTTGGGGGATGGCAGGTGGAGGTTAAGTTTCCCCCCTTTTAAACACGATCAGGTGTTTGAAAGTTTCCAAATAAAAATTTAAAAAATAAATAAAAATAAAAACTAATCTTTTTTTTTTTGCCACGTCTTCATTTCTGAAGGCGATAGATATCATTTCATAAAGTCATTACATTCAATTATAGTTTCATTGAAGTACATTACGTCGTTTACCATTCTTACAGTGTTTATATATATATATATATGGTTAGATTATATGGTTAGATTATATGGTTAGATTATATGGTTAGATTATATGGTCAGATTATATGGTTAGATTATACTGTATATGGTTATTATATATGGGTATTAGTACAGCACAAGTACATGAGACATGACAAGATAATTTATATACAACATAATATGTTATATTACGTTTTTAATATGTTATGAATTTGGATCAGAGCGAAAGATGTTGTTTATCTTAGAAACGTTCAATTCTGCTGTGATTCGCGAATTCGACCACTCAACTACTGTAAGCCTAATGAGTCTTGAGGGTGAACGCACTTAAAAGAAAAAAATAAAAAAATACATGTGGACGTATTTTACATGTTAGTAACAGAATAGGTTGTGTGCGTAATATAGACGCGCGTAAAATATGGACTGATAGGTTGATAGGTATCAGTAGACAATAGGTAGGAAACAACATAAATAATGATGTATAGAGAATGAAGTTTTTTTTTTCTTTTATTATTATTATTATTATTATTCTTATTAGGAATTTACCATACATTCAATACGGAAGATGTCCAAATACTAAACACGTGATTCAGTGTTCAAGGTATGGAAAACGTGAAGAGAATTAAGTTACTTTATGACGTCATAGTTATTGAATTTGCACGTATAATACAAATCATTATTAGGAAGATTTACAAGAACGAATTAGAGACAAGAGTGGGTATTAATGACTAAGAAGTACAACTGCGGGTTCCAATCCTGTTATATGCAATGTGTATGCATAATCTAGGGACGAGGGTAAGATGCAAGACAATCATAATTAATTAATAACTTCTATAACAAATGAAAATGGATACGACTAAACCATAGGTATGGTAGATCGTAGGGTTTTGACACGATCAAAAATAGAAGCCACAAGTAAAATTATTATCCAACTCGCGTTAAGCGATTTTGGTTCTTATGTAAAATGAATATTGATTATTCATTTCATTTTTACATTGCTCTCCCCTTTTAAAAAAAAAACGATATTTATACAATAATCTAATAGGGTACCATTAATACATACAAATGAGAAAATAACATCCTAACTACTTCAGTTAGTGACGAATTTTTTTCTTTACATTACAAATTTTTATACAGAGCAAGTGAGTTTATTATAATAAAAAAATTCAAGATTAATACTTCAATTTTAGACAAACAATTACGCTAGACAAAGAAAGATATTGTTAAATTTTTTTTACAAAATTTTATTTTTCTGTGGGAAAAATTATGTACATAATGAATAGTAGGTAAAAGGAAAAAAATATAAATTTTTTCCAAAGTTACCCTGATCGACAGTCTATAACTAATTTTATTGACTCTTGTAGGTAAAAAAATCGAATTACGTATGGATGATGTATAGACCTGTGGTCTAGTGTATTTGTGTATTAGATACAAAGTGTGTATCATAACTTTGAGGGACAGACTAGCGGAGAGGATTCTTAAATTAACTGAATAAATGCCTGAGCAAAAATTTATATATAGTAAGCAAAAAGGCTTAGGACTATATAAATAGCAGAGTTAGCACCTACACGCTATGAAATAGTTTTGTGATATCGAATGATTTTAGAATAAGGTTTGTATTATAGTGTGCATAATGCGTGTGTATGTGTAGAGATTTGGAAGGTTTTTGAATTAACAAAGTTTAAAAATAATGTATAATAATTTAAGATGGGTTTTAGGGTTATAAAATCTTTTGAGTCAATTATTGTTGTTATTATTATTATTATCATTATTATTATAAAATCCTTTAAGTTCAAGGTAGTATTTAAGTATTTAATTAAATCAGTTCCACGTATTAAGGTAATACAAAGAAATGTACTTAGAGGACTTACAATTGATGAAAGTAAATCTCACGGTTTAAAAATTGAATTTTTGAAGATGGAATTAAATTCGACTAGTAACATTCCTAGCTATATATGAACTATATAAACATTAACCAGAAGTATCGGTACGATAATTGAATTAAGAAAGTTAAGAATACAAATTAAAAATATAATCAATTTATGCATTTTAATGAGCTAAACATAATTTTATAATATTCTTAAAAATAAAAGTAAATCGAACCTTAGATGAGTTTCGGCCAAGAATAAAAAGTGTTATTGAAATGGAAGGAAAGCATTTCGAACAATCTTTTCTTTTAATAATTTCAGGTAAATTTTACATTAAAAATTATTTTTTATATACTAAAAAAAATATTAAAAAGGTTTAATAATTTTTTGCATGTTAAGTAGAAAAATCATACTCTTTCGTTGAATGTTGATAGAATTTGAATTATTTGATATTTTAGTCTGAAAACTTGTTTGCATATGATAAATACATATGTTTTATTGTGTAGAAGTTTTATTAAAATTAAATGACAAAAAGAATAAACACAACTGAAATTTAGGGCCATGTGCGGTCCTACGGGTAAATTTCCCGACCATACAGAGCAAGATAAATTAGGTACATTATCGATTAATTATTACACTATTTCTGTCATCATATAATCGCAATAATTATAAAACTCGTTACCAACATTTGTAAAAACGGTTTGGTTGCCAACAATAAAATATGTCATTTTACCTATATATTTTTATACGCAACAATGGCATGAAAAAGAGAAAAGACAAATCGGTCCATTTCCTTCTTACAACAAAACAAAGAAAGGTTAACTAAAGACGCAACCCGGTCAATTCAGGTTGAATTAAATTCTCTTTACAACACAAAAAAAGGTTGAATTAAATTCTTAAATTACATTTTCTTAAATTAAATTCTCTTAACTTACAAAGAAAAAGTTGAATTCAATTGACTGCATTGAAATGACTTGGGACTTAAAACTAACTTTTTTTTCAAAACTTTCTCAAAACTAACTTTTTTTTCAAAACTAACTTTTTTTCAAAACTAACTTTTTTTCAAAACTAACTTTTTTTTGAAAACTAACTTTTTTTTCAAAACTAACTTTTTTTTTCAAAACTAACTTTTTCAAAACTGACTTCTGTAATCTCTGGGGCGGTTGTCCCTCTTGGATGCAACCTATTGACTTGACCTCTTACCAAGTATTTCTATAAATCTCTGGGGCGGTTGTCCCTTTTGGCGCAACCTTCTGACTTGACCTCTTATCAAGTATTTCTATAAATCTCTGGGGCGGTTGTCCCTTTTGGCGCAACCTTCCGACTTGACCTCTTATCAAGTATTTCTATAAATCTCTGGGGCGGTTGTCCCTTTTGGCGCAACCTTCTGACTTGACCTCTTATCAAGTATTTCTATAAATCTCTGGGGCGGTTGTCCCTTTTGGGCAACCTTCTGACTTGACCTCTTATCAAGTATTTCTATAAATCTCTGGGGCGGTTGTCCCTTTTGGCGCAACCTTCTGACTTGACCTCTTATCAAGTATTCTTGAAACTTAACTGTCTAACTTGAACGCTTGTCAAGTATTCTGAAACTTAAACTATCTAACTTGAACGCTTGTCAAGTATCTTTATAAATCTCTGGGGTTTGGTTATCCCTTTTAGATGCAACCAACTGGAAACTGATTTGCAACTTATTTGCAAATAAAACTGACTCGAAACTACTTCGAGTATCTTTATAAATCTCTGGGGTTTGGTTGTCCCTTTTTGGATGCAACCAACTGAAAACTGATTTGCAACTTATTTGCAATTAAAACTGACTTGCAACTTATTTGCAACGAAAACTGACTTCAAAACTGACTTGCAACTTGTTTGCAACGAAAACTGACTTCAAAACTGACTTGCAACTTATTTGCAACGAAAACTGACTTCAAAACTGACTTGCAACTTTTTTGCAATTAAAACTGACTTCAAAACTGACTTGCAACTTCTTTGCAACTAAAACTGACTTGCAATTCTTTGCAACTAAAACTGACTTGCAACTTCTTTGCAACTAAAACTGACTTGCAACTTCTTTGCAACTAAAACTGACTTCAAAACTGACTTGCAACTTCTTTGCAACTAAAACTGACTTCAAAACCTCTTTGCAACTTCTTTGCAACTAAAACTGACTTCAAAACTGACTTGCAACTTCTTTGCAACTAAAACTGACTTCAAATATCTCTAAATCTATAAACTCTCTATAAACACTCTCTCTCTTAATTTGCAAGTCAATTCAATTCAGTAATTGAAAAAAATTTGCAAACAAAAATATAAAATGTAAACGACATTTCACTCTAATGTACACGAAGGTACGATACTATTATGTTTGATACATAAAATAAAATTATTCTATACTGAATATAACAGTGAAAATAACTGAAATTAACTCTCTCTGAAATTAACTCTCTTTTGAAATTAACTCTCTTTTGAAATTAACTCTCTTTTGAAATTAACTCTCTTTTGAAATTAACTCTCTTTTGAAATTAACTCTCTTTTAAAATTAACTCTCTTTTGAAATTAACTCTCTTTTGAAATTAACTCTCT
This sequence comes from Bathynomus jamesi, assembly GCA_023014485.1. Lineage (NCBI taxonomy): Eukaryota > Metazoa > Arthropoda > Malacostraca > Isopoda > Cirolanidae > Bathynomus > Bathynomus jamesi. Next base: position 492,758 of record JAJOZX010003226.1, on the reverse strand, counting down.
TTTGAAATTAACTCTCTTTTGAAATTAACTCTCTTTTGAAATTAACTATCTTTTGAAATTAACTCTCTTTTGAAATTAACTTTCTTACAATAAACTTTCTGTTACAATAAACTTTCTGTTACAATAAACTTTCTGTTACAATAAACTTTCTGTTACAATAAACTCTCTCTGAAATTAACTCTCTCTGAAATTAACTCTCTCTGAAATTAACTCTCTCTGAAATTAACTCTCTCTGAAATTAATTCTCTCTTACATTTAACTCTGTTACAATTACTGTTTCACTAAAAAAATGTATCACTGGTGTCTGAAATGTTCACTGTGTTTTGTGTAAATTCTGACTTGATACTCATTATTAACTGTTAATAATACTGACTTTTCAAGTGTTTATAAATTACTTAAGAAAACAAAATGTACTTAACAAAATTTTCTATGGGGAAATCCTTAGAGACGTGTCCTGAAGACGTGTCTTGCTGGCCACTTCTTCTTGGATGAAAACTAGGCGTGAAGAACTTGGAGTCGTGACACACCGGTCAAGGGTGGATGTTACGAACTAGAAGTCGTGACACGCCGGTCAAATGGTTTTATCCTGATAAATCTTCTTCTTATAAATCTTCTTTTATAAATCTTCTTTTATAAATCTTATAAATCTTCTTTTATAAATCTTCTTTTATAAATCTTCTTCTTATAAATCTTCTTCTTATCCTGGTAAAGGGTCGCCAGTCTGTTAACCCCCCCCTTTATGGCCCTTTTTTCGGTTCGGATTCGACGGGGGGTTCTGGTTACGGAGGCAAGCAACGGATATTTCTTCTGATACTTTTCTTCTATAATTTTCTAATTCTTTCTCTGATACTTTATAACTTATCGACTTTACTAAGTTCCTCTGACGATAGCCCAACTCGAGGGGGAAAATAAAAAGTTTCTCTTACTGTAAATTTACTTCTTAAAAATTTACAGTTATTGCTCTGAATTTACAGGGGTAGAGGTTCGACCTCTTTCGACCATAGCTCAGGCCGGAATCTAAAAATATTAAGGAGGCAAGGGGCCTCCGCCCCTCCCCGCAGCGAAGCTGCTAACAAGGGGAGTCTCTTAGCAGTGACCAAGGCAGAGTCTCGTAATCAAGTTTTCTTCATTTTACAAATACATGTATAAAATATGCCTGAATGTTGGGGGATGGCAGGTGGAGGTTAAGTTTCCCCCCTTTTAAACACGATCAGGTGTTTGAAAGTTTCCAAATAAAAATTTAAAAAATAAATAAAAATAAAAACTAATCTTTTTTTTTTTGCCACGTCTTCATTTCTGAAGGCGATAGATATCATTTCATAAAGTCATTACATTCAATTATAGTTTTTTTTTTTTTTACGTCGTTTACCATTCTTACAGTGTTTATTATATATATATAGATATATGGTTAGATTATATGGTTAGATTATATGGTTAGATTATATGGTCAGATTATATGGTTAGATTATACTGTATATGGTTATTTATATGGGTATTAGTACAGCACAAGTACATGAGACATGACAAGATAATTTATATCAACATAATATGTTATATTACGTTTTTAATATGTTATGAATTTGGATCAGAGCGAAAGATGTTGTTTATCTTAGAAACGTTCAATTCTGCTGTGATTCGCGAATTCGACCACTCAACTACTGTAAGCCTAATGAGTCTTGAGGGTGAACGCACTTAAAAGAAAAAATAAAAAAAATACATGTGGACGTATTTTACATGTTAGTAACAGAATAGGTTGTGTGCGTAATATAGACGCGCGTAAAATATGGACTGATAGGTTGATAGGTATCAGTAGACAATAGGTAGGAAACAACATAAATAATGATGTATAGAGAATGAAGTTTTTTTTTTTTTTTATTATTATTATTATTATTATTCTTATTAAGGAATTTACCATACATTCAATACGGAAGATGTCCAAATACTAAACACGTGATTCAGTGTTCAAGGTATGGAAAACGTGAAGAGAATTAAGTTACTTTATGACGTCATAGTTATTGAATTTGCACGTATAATACAAATCATTATTAGGAAGATTTACAAGAACGAATTAGAGACAAGAGTGGGTATTAATGACTAAGAAGTACAACTGCGGGTTCCAATCCTGTTATATGCAATGTGTATGCATAATCTAGGGACGAGGGTAAGATGCAAGACAATCATAATTAATTAATAACTTCTATAACAAATGAAAATGGATACGACTAAACCATAGGTATGGTAGATCGTAGGGTTTTGACACGATCAAAAATAGGAAGCCACAAGTAAAATTATTATCCAAACTCGCGTTAAGCGATTTTGGTTCTTATGTAAAATGAATATTGATTATTCATTTCATTTTTACATTGCTCTCCCCTTTTAAAAAAAACGATATTTATACAATAATCTAATAGGGTACCATTAATACAATACAAATGAGAAAATAACATCCTAACTACTTCAAGTTAGATGACGAATTTTTTTCTTTACATTACAAATTTTTATACAGAGCAAGTGAGTTATATATAATAAAAAAATTCAAAGATTAATACTTCAATTTTAGACAAACAATTACGCTAGACAAAGAAAGATATTGTTAAATTTTTTTTACAAAATTTTTATTTTTCTGTGGGAAAAAATTATGTACATAATGAATAGTAGGTAAAAGGAAAAAAATATAAATTATTTTCCAAAGTTACCCTGATCGCAGTCTATAACTAATTTTATTGACTATTGTAGGTAAAAAATCGAATTACGTAATGGATGATGTATAGACCTGTGGTCTAGTGTATTTGTGTGTATTAGATACAAAGTGTGTATCATAACTTTGAGGGACAGACTAGCGGAGAGGATTCTTAAATTAACTGAATAAATGCCTGAGCAAAAATTTATATATAGTAAGCAAAAAGGCTTAGGACTATATAAATAGCAGAGTTAGCACCTACACGCTATGAAATAGTTTGTGATATCGAATGATTTTAGAATAAGGTTTGTATATATAGTGTGCATAAATGCGTGTGTATGTGTAGAGATTTGGAAGGTTTTTGAATTAACAAAGTTTAAAAATAATGTATAATAATTTAAGATGGGTTTTAGGGTTATAAAATCTTTTGAGTCAATTATTGTTGTTATTATTATTATTATCATTATTATTATAAAATCCTTTAAGTTCAAGGTAGTATTTAAGTATTTAATTAAATCAGTTCCACGTATTAAGGTAATACAAAGAAATGTACTTAGAGGACTTACAATTGATGAAAGTAAATCTCACGGTTTAAAAATTGAATTTTTGAAGATGGAATTAAATTCGACTAGTAACATTCCTAGCTATATATGAACTATATAAACATTAACCAGAAGTATCGGTACGATAATTGAATTAAGAAAGTTAAGAATACAAATTAAAAATATAAATCAATTTATGCATTTTAATGAGCTAAACATAATTTTATAATATTCTTAAAAATAAAAGTAAATCGAACCTTAGATGAGTTTCGGCCAAGAATAAAAAGTGTTATTGAAATGGAAGGAAAGCATTTCGAACAATCTTTTCTTTTAATAATTTCAGGTAAATTTTACATTAAAAATTATTTTTTATATACTAAAAAAAATATTAAAAAGGTTTAATAATTTTTTGCATGTTAAGTAGAAAAATCATACTCTTTCGTTGAATGTTGATAGAATTTGAATTATTTGATATTTTAGTCTGAAAACTTGTTTGCATATGATAAATACATATGTTTTATTGTGTAGAAGTTTTATTAAAATTAAATGACAAAAAAGAATAAACACAACTGAAATTTAGGGCCATGTGCGGTCCTACGGGTAAATTTCCCGACCATACAGAGCAAGATAAATTAGGTACATTATCGATTAATTATTACACTATTTCTGTCATCATATAATCGCAATAATTATAAAACTCGTTACCAACATTTGTAAAAACGGTTTTGGTTGCCAACAATAAAATATGTCATTTTACCTATATATTTTTATACGCAACAATGGCATGAAAAAGAGAAAAGACAAATCGGTCCATTTCCTTCTTACAACAAAACAAAGAAAGGTTAACTAAAGACGCAACCCGGTCAATTCAGGTTGAATTAAATTTCTTTACAACACAAAAAAAAGGTTGAATTAAATTCTTAAATTACATTTTCTTAAATTAAATTCTCTTAACTTACAAAGAAAAAGTTGAATTCAATTGACTGCATTGAAATGACTTGGGACTTAAAAACTAACTTTTTTTTCAAAACTTTCTCAAAACTAACTTTTTTTTCAAAACTAACTTTTTTTCAAAACTAACTTTTTTTTCAAAACTAATTTTTTTTGAAAACTAACTTTTTTTTCAAAACTAACTTTTTTTTTCAAAACTAACTTTTTCAAAACTGACTTCTGTAATCTCTGGGGCGGTTGTCCCTCTTGGATGCAACCTATTGACTTGACCTCTTACCAAGTATTTCTATAAATCTCTGGGGCGGTTGTCCCTTTTGGCGCAACCTTCTGACTTGACCTCTTATCAAGTATTTCTATAAATCTCTGGGCGGTTGTCCCTTTTGGCGCAACCTTCCGACTTGACCTCTTATCAAGTATTTCTATAAATCTCTGGGGCGGTTGTCCCTTTTGGCGCAACCTTCTGACTTGACCTCTTATCAAGTATTTCTATAAATCTCTGGGGCGGTTGTCCCTTTTGGCGCAACCTTCTGACTTGACCTCTTATCAAGTATTTCTATAAATCTCTGGGGCGGTTGTCCCTTTTGGCGCAACCTTCTGACTTGACCTCTTATCAAGTATTCTTGAAACTTAACTGTCTAACTTGAACGCTTGTCAAGTATTCTGAAACTTAAACTATCTAACTTGAACGCTTGTCAAGTATCTTTATAAATCTCTGGGGTTTGGTTATCCCTTTTAGATGCAACCAACTGGAAACTGATTTGCAACTTATTTGCAAATAAAACTGACTCGAAACTACTTCGAGTATCTTTATAAATCTCTGGGGTTTGGTTGTCCCTTTTTGGATGCAACCAACTGAAAACTGATTTCAACTTATTTGCAATTAAAACTGACTTGCAACTTATTTGCAACGAAAACTGACTTCAAAACTGACTTGCAACTTGTTTGCAACGAAAACTGACTTCAAAACTGACTTGCAACTTATTTGCAACGAAAACTGACTTCAAAACTGACTTGCAACTTTTTTTGCAATTAAAACTGACTTCAAAACTGACTTGCAACTTCTTTGCAACTAAAACTGACTTGCAACTTCTTTGCAACTAAAACTGACTTGCAACTTCTTTGCAACTAAAACTGACTTCAAAACTGACTTGCAACTTCTTTGCAACTAAAACTGACTTCAAAACCTCTTTGCAACTTCTTTGCAACTAAAACTGACTTCAAAACTGACTTGCAACTTCTTTGCAACTAAAACTGACTTCAAATATCTCTAAATCTATAAACTCTCTATAAACACTCTCTCTCTTAATTTGCAAGTCAATTCAATTCAGTAATTGAAAAAAATTTGCAAACAAAAATATAAAATGTAAACGACATTTCACTCTAATGTACACGAAGGTACGATACTATTATGTTTGATACATAAAATAAAATTATTCTATACTGAATATAACAGTGAAAATAACTGAAATTAACTCTCTCTGAAATTAACTCTCTTTTGAAATTAACTCTCTTTTGAAATTAACTCTCTTTTGAAATTAACTCTCTTTTGAAATTAACTCTCTTTTGAAATTAACTCTCTTTTAAAATTAACTCTCTTTTGAAATTAACTCTCTTTTGAAATTAACTCTCTTTTGAAATTAACTCTCTTTTGAAATTAACTCTCTTTTGAAATTAACTATCTTTTGAAATTAACTCTCTTTGAAATTAACTTTCTTACAATAACTTTCTTACAATAAACTTTCTGTTACAATAAACTTTCTGTTACAATAAACTTTCTGTTACAATAAACTTTCTGTTACAATAAACTTTCTGTTACAATAAACTCTCTCTGAAATTAACTCTCTCTGAAATTAACTCTCTCTGAAATTAACTCTCTCTGAAATTAACTCTCTCTGAAATTAATTCTCTCTTACATTTAACTCTGTTACAATTACTGTTTCACTAAAAAAATGTATCACTGGTGTCTGAAATGTTCACTGTGTTTTGTGTAAATTCTGACTTGATACTCATTATTAACTGTTAATAATACTGACTTTTCAAGTGTTTATAAATTACTTAAGAAAACAAAATGTACTTAACAAAATTTTCTATGGGGAAATCCTTAGAGACGTGTCCTGAAGACGTGTCTTGCTGGCCACTTCTTCTTGGATGAAAACTAGGCGTGAAGAACTTGGAGTCGTGACACACCGGTCAAGGGTGGATGTTACGAACTAGAAGTCGTGACACGCCGGTCAAATGGTTTTATCCTGATAAATCTTCTTCTTATAAATCTTCTTTTATAAATCTTCTTTTATAAATCTTCTTTTATAAATCTTCTTTTATAAATCTTCTTTTATAAATCTTCTTCTTATAAATCTTCTTCTTATCCTGGTAAAGGGTCGCCAGTCTGTTAACCCCCCCCTTTATGGCCCTTTTTTCGGTTCGGATTCGACGGGGGGTTCTGGTTACGGAGGCAAGCAACGGATATTTCTTCTGATACTTTTCTTCTATAATTTTCTAATTCTTTCTCTGATACTTTATAACTTATCGACTTTACTAAGTTCCTCTGACGATAGCCCAACTCGAGGGGGAAAATAAAAGTTTCTCTTACTGTAAATTTACTTCTTAAAAATTTACAGTTATTGCTCTGAATTTACAGGGGTAGAGGTTCGACCTCTTTCGACCATAGCTCAGGCCGGAATCTAAAAATATTAAGGAGGCAAGGGGCCTCCGCCCCTCCCCGCAGCGAAGCTGCTAACAAGGGGAGTCTCTTAGCAGTGACCAAGGCAGAGTCTCGTAATCAAGTTTTCTTCATTTTACAAATACATGTATAAAATATGCCTGAATGTTGGGGGATGGCAGGTGGAGGTTAAGTTTCCCCCCTTTTAAACACGATCAGGTGTTTGAAAGTTTCCAAATAAAAATTTAAAAAATAAATAAAAATAAAAACTAATCTTTTTTTTTTTGCCACGTCTTCATTTCTGAAGGCGATAGATATCATTTCATAAAGTCATTACATTCAATTATAGTTTCATTGAAGTACATTACGTCGTTTACCATTCTTACAGTGTTTTATATATATATATATGGTTAGATTATATGGTTAGATTATATGGTTAGATTATATGGTTAGATTATATGGTCAGATTATATGGTTAGATTATACTGTATATGGTTATTATATATGGGTATTAGTACAGCACAAGTACATGAGACATGACAAGATAATTTATATACAACATAATATGTTATATTACGTTTTTAATATGTTATGAATTTGGATCAGAGCGAAAGATGTTGTTTATCTTAGAAACGTTCAATTCTGCTGTGATTCGCGAATTCGACCACTCAACTACTGTAAGCCTAATGAGTCTTGAGGGTGAACGCACTTAAAAGAAAAAAATAAAAAAAATACATGTGGACGTATTTTACATGTTAGTAACAGAATAGGTTGTGTGCGTAATATAGACGCGCGTAAAATATGGACTGATAGGTTGATAGGTATCAGTAGACAATAGGTAGGAAACAACATAAATAATGATGTATAGAGAATGAAGTTTTTTTTTTCTTTTTATTATTATTATTATTATTATTCTTATTAAGGAATTTACCATACATTCAATACGGAAGATGTCCAAATACTAAACACGTGATTCAGTGTTCAAGGTATGGAAAACGTGAAGAGAATTAAGTTACTTTATGACGTCATAGTTATTGAATTTGCACGTATAATACAAATCATTATTAGGAAGATTTACAAGAACGAATTAGAGACAAGAGTGGGTATTAATGACTAAGAAGTACAACTGCGGGTTCCAATCCTGTTATATGCAATGTGTATGCATAATCTAGGGACGAGGGTAAGATGCAAGACAATCATAATTAATTAATAACTTCTATAACAAATGAAAATGGATACGACTAAACCATAGGTATGGTAGATCGTAGGGTTTTGACACGATCAAAAATAGGAAGCCACAAGTAAAATTATTATCCAAACTCGCGTTAAGCGATTTTGGTTCTTATGTAAAAATGAATATTGATTATTCATTTCATTTTTACATTGCTCTCCCCTTTTAAAAAAAAACGATATTTATACAATAATCTAATAGGGTACCATTAATACAATACAAATGAGAAAATAACATCCTAACTACTTCAAGTTAGATGACGAATTTTTTTCTTTACATTACAAATTTTTATACAGAGCAAGTGAGTTATTATATAATAAAAAAAATTCAAAGATTAATACTTCAATTTTAGACAAACAATTACGCTAGACAAAGAAAGATATTGTTAAATTTTTTTTACAAAATTTTTATTTTTCTGTGGGAAAAAATTATGTACATAATGAATAGTAGGTAAAAGGAAAAAAATATAAATTATTTTCCAAAGTTACCCTGATCGACAGTCTATAACTAATTTTATTGACTTGTAGGTAAAAAATCGAATTACGTAATGGATGATGTATAGACCTGTGGTCTAGTGTATTTGTGTGTATTAGATACAAAGTGTGTATCATAACTTTGAGGGACAGACTAGCGGAGAGGATTCTTAAATTAACTGAATAAATGCCTGAGCAAAAATTTATATATAGTAAGCAAAAAGGCTTAGGACTATATAAATAGCAGAGTTAGCACCTACACGCTATGAAATAGTTTGTGATATCGAATGATTTTAGAATAAGGTTTGTATATATAGTGTGCATAAATGCGTGTGTATGTGTAGAGATTTGGAAGGTTTTTGAATTAACAAAGTTTAAAAATAATGTATAATAATTTAAGATGGGTTTTAGGGTTATAAAATCTTTTGAGTCAATTATTGTTGTTATTATTATTATTATCATTATTATTATAAAATCCTTTAAGTTCAAGGTAGTATTTAAGTATTTAATTAAATCAGTTCCACGTATTAAGGTAATACAAAGAAATGTACTTAGAGGACTTACAATTGATGAAAGTAAATCTCACGGTTTAAAAATTGAATTTTTGAAGATGGAATTAAATTCGACTAGTAACATTCCTAGCTATATATGAACTATATAAACATTAACCAGAAGTATCGGTACGATAATTGAATTAAGAAAGTTAAGAATACAAATTAAAAATATAAATCAATTTATGCATTTTAATGAGCTAAACATAATTTTATAATATTCTTAAAAATAAAAGTAAATCGAACCTTAGATGAGTTTCGGCCAAGAATAAAAAGTGTTATTGAAATGGAAGGAAAGCATTTCGAACAATCTTTTCTTTTAATAATTTCAGGTAAATTTTACATTAAAAATTATTTTTTATATACTAAAAAAAAATATTAAAAAGGTTTAATAATTTTTTGCATGTTAAGTAGAAAATCATACTCTTTCGTTGAATGTTAATAGAATTTGAATTATTTGATATTTTAGTCTGAAAACTTGTTTGCATATGATAAATACATATGTTTTATTGTGTAGAAGTTTTATTAAAATTAAATGACAAAAAAGAATAAACACAACTGAAATTTAGGGCCATGTGCGGTCCTACGGGTAAATTTCCCGACCATACAGAGCAAGATAAATTAGGTACATTATCGATTAATTATTACACTATTTCTGTCATCATATAATCGCAATAATTATAAAACTCGTTACCAACATTTGTAAAAACGGTTTTGGTTGCCAACAATAAAATATGTCATTTTACCTATATATTTTTATACGCAACAATGGCATGAAAAAGAGAAAAGACAAATCGGTCCATTTCCTTCTTACAACAAAACAAAGAAAGGTTAACTAAAGACGCAACCCGGTCAATTCAGGTTGAATTAAATTCTCTTTACAACACAAAAAAAGGTTGAATTAAATTCTTAAATTACATTTTCTTAAATTAAATTCTCTTAACTTACAAAGAAAAAGTTGAATTCAATTGACTGCATTGAAATGACTTGGGACTTAAAAACTAACTTTTTTTTTCAAAACTTTCTCAAAACTAACTTTTTTTTCAAAACTAACTTTTTTTCAAAACTAACTTTTTTTTCAAAACTAACTTTTTTTTGAAAACTAACTTTTTTTCAAAACTAACTTTTTTTTTCAAAACTAACTTTTTCAAAACTGACTTCTGTAATCTCTGGGGCGGTTGTCCCTCTTGGATGCAACCTATTGACTTGACCTCTTACCAAGTATTTCTATAAATCTCTGGGGCGGTTGTCCCTTTTGGCGCAACCTTCTGACTTGACCTCTTATCAAGTATTTCTATAAATCTCTGGGGCGGTTGTCCCTTTTGGCGCAACCTTCCGACTTGACCTCTTATCAAGTATTTCTATAAATCTCTGGGGCGGTTGTCCCTTTTGGCGCAACCTTCTGACTTGACCTCTTATCAAGTATTTCTATAAATCTCTGGGGCGGTTGTCCCTTTTGGCGCAACCTTCTGACTTGACCTCTTATCAAGTATTTCTATAAATCTCTGGGGCGGTTGTCCCTTTTGGCGCAACCTTCTGACTTGACCTCTTATCAAGTATTCTTGAAACTTAACTGTCTAACTTGAACGCTTGTCAAGTATTCTGAAACTTAAACTATCTAACTTGAACGCTTGTCAAGTATCTTTATAAATCTCTGGGGTTTGGTTATCCCTTTTAGATGCAACCAACTGGAAACTGATTTGCAACTTATTTGCAAATAAAACTGACTCGAAACTACTTCGAGTATCTTTATAAATCTCTGGGGTTTGGTTGTCCCTTTTTGGATGCAACCAACTGAAAACTGATTTTCAACTTATTTGCAATTAAAACTGACTTGCAACTTATTTGCAACGAAAACTGACTTCAAAACTGACTTGCAACTTGTTTGCAACGAAAACTGACTTCAAAACTGACTTGCAACTTATTTGCAACGAAAACTGACTTCAAAACTGACTTGCAACTTTTTTTGCAATTAAAACTGACTTCAAAACTGACTTGCAACTTCTTTGCAACTAAAACTGACTTGCAACTTCTTTGCAACTAAAACTGACTTGCAACTTCTTTGCAACTAAAACTGACTTGCAACTTCTTTGCAACTAAAACTGACTTCAAAACTGACTTGCAACTTCTTTGCAACTAAAACTGACTTCAAAACCTCTTTGCAACTTCTTTGCAACTAAAACTGACTTCAAAACTGACTTGCAACTTCTTTGCAACTAAAACTGACTTCAAATATCTCTAAATCTATAAACTCTCTATAAACACTCTCTCTCTTAATTTGCAAGTCAATTCAATTCAGTAATTGAAAAAAATTTGCAAACAAAAATATAAAATGTAAACGACATTTCACTCTAATGTACACGAAGGTACGATACTATTATGTTTGATACATAAAATAAAATTATTCTATACTGAATATAACAGTGAAAATAACTGAAATTAACTCTCTCTGAAATTAACTCTCTTTTGAAATTAACTCTCTTTTGAAATTAACTCTCTTTTGAAATTAACTCTTTTGAAATTAACTCTCTTTTGAAATTAACTCTCTTTTAAAATTAACTCTCTTTTGAAATTAACTCTCTTTTGAAATTAACTCTCTTTTGAAATTAACTCTCTTTTGAAATTAACTCTCTTTTGAAATTAACTATCTTTGAAATTAACTCTTTTGAAATTAACTTTCTTACAATAAACTTTCTGTTACAATAAACTTTCTGTTACAATAAACTTTCTGTTACAATAAACTTTCTGTTACAATAAACTCTCTCTGAAATTAACTCTCTCTGAAATTAACTCTCTCTGAAATTAACTCTCTCTGAAATTAATTCTCTCTTACATTTAACTCTGTTACAATTACTGTTTCACTAAAAAAATGTATCACTGGTGTCTGAAATGTTCACTGTGTTTTGTGTAAATTCTGACTTGATACTCATTATTAACTGTTAATAATACTGACTTTTCAAGTGTTTATAAATTACTTAAGAAAACAAAATGTACTTAACAAAATTTTCTATGGGGAAATCCTTAGAGACGTGTCCTGAAGACGTGTCTTGCTGGCCACTTCTTCTTGGATGAAAACTAGGCGTGAAGAACTTGGAGTCGTGACACACCGGTCAAGGGTGGATGTTACGACTAGAAGTCGTGACACGCCGGTCAAATGGTTTTATCCTGATAAATCTTCTTCTTATAAATCTTCTTTTATAAATCTTCTTTTATAAATCTTCTTTTATAAATCTTCTTTTATAAATCTTCTTTTATAAATCTTCTTCTTCTATAATCTTCTTCTTATCCTGGTAAAGGGTCGCCAGTCTGTTAACCCCCCCCTTTATGGCCCTTTTTTCGGTTCGGATTCGACGGGGGGTTCTGGTTACGGAGGCAAGCAACGGATATTTCTTCTGATACTTTTCTTCTATAATTTTCTAATTCTTTCTCTGATACTTTATAACTTATCGACTTTACTAAGTTCCTCTGACGATAGCCCAACTCGAGGGGGAAAATAAAGTTTCTCTTACTGTAAATTTACTTCTTAAAAATTTACAGTTATTGCTCTGAATTTACAGGGGTAGAGGTTCGACCTCTTTCGACCATAGCTCAGGCCGGAATCTAAAAATATTAAGGAGGCAAGGGGCCTCCGCCCCTCCCCGCAGCGAAGCTGCTAACAAGGGGAGTCTCTTAGCAGTGACCAAGGCAGAGTCTCGTAATCAAGTTTTCTTCATTTTACAAATACATGTATAAAATATGCCTGAATGTTGGGGGATGGCAGGTGGAGGTTAAGTTTCCCCCCTTTTAAACACGATCAGGTGTTTGAAAGTTTCCAAATAAAAATTTAAAAAATAAATAAAAATAAAAACTAATCTTTTTTTTTTTGCCACGTCTTCATTTCTGAAGGCGATAGATATCATTTCATAAAGTCATTACATTCAATTATAGTTTCATTGAAGTACATTACGTCGTTTACCATTCTTACAGTGTTTTATATATATATATATGGTTAGATTATATGGTTAGATTATATGGTTAGATTATATGGTTAGATTATATGGTCAGATTATATGGTTAGATTATACTGTATATGGTTATTATATATGGGTATTAGTACAGCACAAGTACATGAGACATGACAAGATAATTTATATACAACATAATATGTTATATTACGTTTTTAATATGTTATGAATTTGGATCAGAGCGAAAGATGTTGTTTATCTTAGAAACGTTCAATTCTGCTGTGATTCGCGAATTCGACCACTCAACTACTGTAAGCCTAATGAGTCTTGAGGGTGAACGCACTTAAAAGAAAAAAATAAAAAAAATACATGTGGACGTATTTTACATGTTAGTAACAGAATAGGTTGTGCGTAATATAGACGCGCGTAAAATATGGACTGATAGGTTGATAGGTATCAGTAGACAATAGGTAGGAAACAACATAAATAATGATGTATAGAGAATGAAGTTTTTTTTTTCTTTTTATTATTATTATTATTATTATTCTTATTAGGAATTTACCATACATTCAATACGGAAGATGTCCAAATACTAAACACGTGATTCAGTGTTCAAGGTATGGAAAACGTGAAGAGAATTAAGTTACTTTATGACGTCATAGTTATTGAATTTGCACGTATAATACAAATCATTATTAGGAAGATTTACAAGAACGAATTAGAGACAAGAGTGGGTATTAATGACTAAGAAGTACAACTGCGGGTTCCAATCCTGTTATATGCAATGTGTATGCATAATCTAGGGACGAGGGTAAGATGCAAGACAATCATAATTAATTAATAACTTCTATAACAAATGAAAATGGATACGACTAAACCATAGGTATGGTAGATCGTAGGGTTTTGACACGATCAAAAATAGGAAGCCACAAGTAAAATTATTATCCAAACTCGCGTTAAGCGATTTTGGTTCTTATGTAAAAATGAATATTGATTATTCATTTCATTTTTACATTGCTCTCCCCTTTTAAAAAAAAACGATATTTATACAATAATCTAATAGGGTACCATTAATACAATACAAATGAGAAAATAACATCCTAACTACTTCAAGTTAGATGACGAATTTTTTTCTTTACATTACAAATTTTTATACAGAGCAAGTGAGTTATTATATAATAAAAAAAATTCAAAGATTAATACTTCAATTTTAGACAAACAATTACGCTAGACAAAGAAAGATATTGTTAAATTTTTTTTACAAAATTTTTATTTTTCTGTGGGAAAAAATTATGTACATAATGAATAGTAGGTAAAAGGAAAAAAATATAAATTATTTTCCAAAGTTACCCTGATCGTGCAGTCTATAACTAATTTTATTGACTATTGTAGGTAAAAAATCGAATTACGTAATGGATGATGTATAGACCTGTGGTCTAGTGTGTATTTGTGTGTATTAGATACAAAGTGTGTATCATAACTTTGAGGGACAGACTAGCGGAGAGGATTCTTAAATTAACTGAATAAATGCCTGAGCAAAAATTTATATATAGTAAGCAAAAAGGCTTAGGACTATATAAATAGCAGAGTTAGCACCTACACGCTATGAAATAGTTTGTGATATCGAATGATTTTAGAATAAGGTTTGTATATATAGTGTGCATAAATGCGTGTGTATGTGTAGAGATTTGGAAGGTTTTTGAATTAACAAAGTTTAAAAATAATGTATAATAATTTAAGATGGGTTTTAGGGTTATAAAATCTTTTGAGTCAATTATTGTTGTTATTATTATTATTATCATTATTATTATAAAATCCTTTAAGTTCAAGGTAGTATTTAAGTATTTAATTAAATCAGTTCCACGTATTAAGGTAATACAAAGAAATGTACTTAGAGGACTTACAATTGATGAAAGTAAATCTCACGGTTTAAAAATTGAATTTTTGAAGATGGAATTAAATTCGACTAGTAACATTCCTAGCTATATATGAACTATATAAACATTAACCAGAAGTATCGGTACGATAATTGAATTAAGAAAGTTAAGAATACAAATTAAAAATATAAATCAATTTATGCATTTTAATGAGCTAAACATAATTTTATAATATTCTTAAAAAAAAAGTAAATCGAACCTTAGATGAGTTTCGGCCAAGAATAAAAAGTGTTATTGAAATGGAAGGAAAGCATTTCGAACAATCTTTTCTTTTAATAATTTCAGGTAAATTTTACATTAAAAATTATTTTTTATATACTAAAAAAAAATATTAAAAAGGTTTAATAATTTTTTGCATGTTAAGTAGAAAAATCATACTCTTTCGTTGAATGTTGATAGAATTTGAATTATTTGATATTTTAGTCTGAAAACTTGTTTGCATATGATAAATACATATGTTTTATTGTGTAGAAGTTTTATTAAAATTAAATGACAAAAAAGAATAAACACAACTGAAATTTAGGGCCATGTGCGGTCCTACGGGTAAATTTCCCGACCATACAGAGCAAGATAAATTAGGTACATTATCGATTAATTATTACACTATTTCTGTCATCATATAATCGCAATAATTATAAAACTCGTTACCAACATTTGTAAAAACGGTTTTGGTTGCCAACAATAAAATATGTCATTTTACCTATATATTTTTATACGCAACAATGGCATGAAAAAGAAAAGACAAATCGGTCCATTTCCTTCTTACAACAAAACAAAGAAAGGTTAACTAAAGACGCAACCCGGTCAATTCAGGTTGAATTAAATTCTCTTTACAACACAAAAAAAAGGTTGAATTAAATTCTTAAATTACATTTTCTTAAATTAAATTCTCTTAACTTACAAAGAAAAAGTTGAATTCAATTGACTGCATTGAAATGACTTGGGACTTAAAAACTAACTTTTTTTTTCAAAACTTTCTCAAAACTAACTTTTTTTTCAAAACTAACTTTTTTTCAAAACTAACTTTTTTTTCAAAACTAACTTTTTTTTAAAACTAACTTTTTTTTCAAAACTAACTTTTTTTTTCAAAACTAACTTTTTCAAAACTGACTTCTGTAATCTCTGGGGCGGTTGTCCCTCTTGGATGCAACCTATTGACTTGACCTCTTACCAAGTATTTCTATAAATCTCTGGGGCGGTTGTCCCTTTTGGCGCAACCTTCTGACTTGACCTCTTATCAAGTATTTCTATAAATCTCTGGGGCGGTTGTCCCTTTTGGCGCAACCTTCCGACTTGACCTCTTATCAAGTATTTCTATAAATCTCTGGGGCGGTTGTCCCTTTTGGCGCAACCTTCTGACTTGACCTCTTATCAAGTATTTCTATAAATCTCTGGGGCGGTTGTCCCTTTTGGCGCAACCTTCTGACTTGACCTCTTATCAAGTATTCTTGAAACTTAACTGTCTAACTTGAACGCTTGTCAAGTATTCTGAAACTTAAACTATCTAACTTGAACGCTTGTCAAGTATCTTTATAAATCTCTGGGGTTTGGTTATCCCTTTTAGATGCAACCAACTGGAAACTGATTTGCAACTTATTTGCAAATAAAACTGACTCGAAACTACTTCGAGTATCTTTATAAATCTCTGGGGTTTGGTTGTCCCTTTTTGGATGCAACCAACTGAAAACTGATTTGCAACTTATTTGCAATTAAAACTGACTTGCAACTTATTTGCAACGAAAACTGACTTCAAAACTGACTTGCAACTTGTTTGCAACGAAAACTGACTTCAAAACTGACTTCAAAACTGACTTGCAACTTATTTGCAACGAAAACTGACTTCAAAACTGACTTGCAACTTTTTTTGCAACTAAAACTGACTTCAAAACTGACTTGCATCTTCTTTGCAACTAAAACTGACTTGCAACTTCTTTGCAACTAAAACTGACTTGCAACTTCTTTGCAACTAAAACTGACTTGCAACTTCTTTGCAACTAAAACTGACTTCAAAACTGACTTGCAACTTCTTTGCAACTAAAACTGACTTCAAAACTTCTTTGCAACTTCTTTGCAACTAAAACTGACTTCAAAACTGACTTGCAACTTCTTTGCAACTAAAACTGACTTCAAATATCTCTAAATCTATAAACTCTCTATAAACACTCTCTCTCTTAATTTGCAAGTCAATTCAATTCAGTAATTGAAAAAAATTTGCAAACAAAAATATAAAATGTAAACGACATTTCACTCTAATGTACACGAAGGTACGATACTATTATGTTTGATACATAAAATAAAATTATTCTATACTGAATATAACAGTGAAAATAACTGAAATTAACTCTCTCTGAAATTAACTCTCTTTTGAAATTAACTCTCTTTTGAAATTAACTCTCTTTTGAAATTAACTCTCTTTTGAAATTAACTCTCTTTTGAAATTAACTCTCTTTTAAAATTAACTCTCTTTTGAAATTAACTCTCTTTTGAAATTAACTCTCTTTTGAAATTAACTCTCTTTTGAAATTAACTCTCTTTTGAAATTAACTCTCTTACAATAAACTTTCTGTTACAATAAACTTTCTGTTACAATAAACTTTCTGTTACAATAAGCTTTCTTTTACAATAAACTTTCTGTTACAATAAACTTTCTGTTACAATAAACTTTCTGTTACAATAAACTCTCTCTGAAATTAACTCTCTCTGAAATTAACTCTCTCTGAAATTAACTCTCTCTGAAATTAACTCTCTCTGAAATTAATTCTCTCTTACATTTAACTCTGTTACAATTACTGTTTCACTAAAAAAATGTATCACTGGTGTCTGAAATGTTCACTGTTTTGTGTAAATTCTGACTTGATACTCATTATTAACTGTTAATAATACTGACTTTTCAAGTGTTTATAAATTACTTAAGAAAACAAAATGGACTTAACAAAATTTTCTATGGGGAAATCCTTAGAGACGTGTCCTGAAGACGTGTCTTGCTGGCCACTTCTTCTTGGATGAAAACTAGGCGTGAAG
The DNA here is from genome assembly GCA_023014485.1 of Bathynomus jamesi. Taxonomy (NCBI): domain Eukaryota; kingdom Metazoa; phylum Arthropoda; class Malacostraca; order Isopoda; family Cirolanidae; genus Bathynomus; species Bathynomus jamesi. The sequence continues at coordinate 474,769 of JAJOZX010003226.1, read as the reverse complement.
AACTTGGAGTCGTGACACACCGGTCAAGGGTGGATGTTACGAACTAGAAGTCGTGACACGCCGGTCAAATGGTTTTATCCTGATAAATCTTCTTATAAATCTTCTTTTATAAATCTTCTTTTATAAATCTTCTTTTATAAATCTTCTTTTATAAATCTTCTTCTTATAAATCTTCTTCTTATCCTGGTAAAGGGTCGCCAGTCTGTTAACCCCCCCTTTATGGCCCTTTTTTCGGTTCGGATTCGACGGGGGGTTCTGGTTACGGAGGCAAGCAACGGATATTTCTTCTGATACTTTTCTTCTATAATTTTCTAATTCTTTCTCTGATACTTTATAACTTATCGACTTTACTAAGTTCCTCTGACGATAGCCCAACTCGAGGGGGAAAATAAAAAGTTTCTCTTACTGTAAATTTACTTCTTAAAAATTTACAGTTATTGCTCTGAATTTACAGGGGTAGAGGTTCGACCTCTTTCGACCATAGCTCAGGCCGGAATCTAAAAATATGAAGGAGGCAAGGGGCCTCCGCCCCTCCCCGCAGCGAAGCTGCTAACAAGGGGAGTCTCTTAGCAGTGACCAAGGCAGTCTCGTAATCAAGTTTTCTTCATTTTACAAATACATGTATAAAATATGCCTGAATGTTGGGGGATGGCAGTTGGAGGTTAAGTTTCCCCCCTTTTAAACACGATCAGGTGTTTGAAAGTTTCCAAATAAAAATTTAAAAAATAAATAAAAATAAAAACTAATCTTTTTTTTTTTGCCACGTCTTCATTTCTGAAGGCGATAGATATCATTTCATAAAGTCATTACATTCAATTATAGTTTCATTGAAGTACATTACGTCGTTTACCATTCTTACAGTGTTTTATATATATATATATATGGTTAGATTATATGGTTAGATTATATGGTTAGATTATATGGTTAGATTATATGGTTAGATTATATGGTCAGATTATATGGTTAGATTATATATGGTTATTATATATGGGTATTAGTACAGCACAAGTACATGAGACATGACAAGATAATTTATATACAACATAATATGTTATATTACGTTTTTAATATGTTATGAATTTGGACCAGAGCGAAAGATGTTGTTTATCTTAGAAACGTTCAATTCTGCTGTGATTCGCGAATTCGACCACTCAACTACTGTAAGCCTAATGAGTCTTGAGGGTGAACGCACTTAAAAGAAAAAAATAAAAAAAATACATGTGGACGTATTTTACATGTTAGTAACAGAATAGGTTGTGTGCGTAATATAGACGCGCGTAAAATATGGACTGATAGGTTGATAGGTATCAGTAGACAATAGGTAGGAAACAACATAAATAATGATGTATAGAGAATGAAGTTTTTTTTTCTTTTTATTATTATTATTATTATTATTCTTATTAAGGAATTTACCATACATTCAATACGGAAGATGTCCAAATACTAAACACGTGATTCAGTGTTCAAGGTATGGAAAACGTGAAGAGAATTAAGTTACTTTATGACGTCATAGTTATTGAATTTGCACGTATAATACAAATCATTATTAGGAAGATTTACAAGAACGAATTAGAGACAAGAGTGGGTATTAATGACTAAGAAGTACAACTGCGGGTTCCAATCCTGTTATATGCAATGTGTATGCATAATCTAGGGACGAGGGTAAGATGCAAGACAATCATAATTAATTAATAACTTCTATAACAAATGAAAATGGATACGACTAAACCATAGGTATGGTAGATCGTAGGGTTTTGACACGATCAAAAATAGGAAGCCACAAGTAAAATTATTATCCAAACTCGCGTTAAGCGATTTTGGTTCTTATGTAAAAATGAATATTGATTATTCATTTCATTTTTACATATATATATATATATATATATATATATATATTAGGGTGGTCCTTAGTATATATAGAGAAAAATGAAAGTTGGATCTTTGTTTCTCTAACCCCCCAATTTGTTTAGTTCCAAGTAAAACCCACGTGTACAAAGTATTTTTGAAATCCAAGAATATTTAGAGGTCGCCCTCGTCCGTTGAAATTTACTCAGGCAGCCAGGTCCGCCTTCTTCAACAAGAAGTATTACCCGCTCGGTGGCGGGAGTCTCGTGGAAGCCTACTCCACTCATTGTCACCTGGTTCGAGGTGCAAATGTCGTTTTCTTGCAGGCCGGGAACTGCCGCCTTTGATCAGCGACAACTTGGGGGAGGAATTGCAGCTGCTCCTCTCCACGAGCCAACTTCTTGTTGAACTCTTGGATGAGAGCTACTCCTCTCTCCGTTCGAGAAGCTTTCAACGACCCGCAGAGCTTTCTTGAAGGAGTTCTCCGCCGGCCAAATCTCCGGATCTTTGTGAAGGAATTCATCCGGAAGCTGGAGGCGAGTGAAGAGGGCCTTGGTGTTCCTCGTCACAAACTGCTTAAGGCCCTTCTTCTCATCGACGAAGGCACTCAAGGCGACTCTCGGACGCTTCGGCGGATGGTCGATGGCATCTTCGTCCAAGGCTTCGACCATAAGTTTCTACATGGCTAAAGGTACTCTGTCGTCAAAGAGGGCCATCCCCACGAGCTCCTCCGACAAGTACCAGTGGTGGTGGGAAGGCTTCTTGCTGGTGGCGGTGGAAATCCCTCGATGTGGGCATTGCATCAGCTCCTTCATGAGATGGAAGTCGTTCTAGAGGGCTCCCACCGCCTGAGGAGCCGTGCTCCATGCTCTCAAGTAGATCACCATGGCAAAAACCGCGAGATCAGGCACTCCTCTCTCCTCCGATGGTGTCATCCGGAACTGCTCCCGGAAGAGCCACATTTTGATCGCGTATAGCACCTTCGCCATCCATCGGGCGCGATGCATTGCTCCGGGAGCTGTGAACTTGATTCCACTCACTGGTGTGCCTCTAAGGAGATTGTACTGAGCTCGAGGAACTCCCGGTAATCGTCGCGAACATGAACCGTTTGTCTTGTTGAGAAATCGAGCAGTTCGTCCCGCGAAGATGCCACTGAGCTCTCCACAGAGGGATCAGTTGAAGCCGGCTTGAACTTGTCTTGATCAATGAACTGCCAGTGACCCATGAACCTTTTGTGCAGGAGTATTTCAAGTCCCGTCGGCGATCCCCCGATGGTTGTCTCGAAAGCGGCTCCAATCACAAGTTCCAACACATGGTGCCGACAGGCAAAGAACAGAAGATCTCTGACAAGTTTCTCCCCGATGAGAGCACAGGCGCCAGATCGATGACCTGTGTTCGAAGCTGTGGTGTCGAAGTTTAACGCCTGAACCCCGTCGTCGATCTTCCAGTCTTCGAAACACTTGACGACGGCCGCTGCTTGCGCCTCTCCAGTTCCGGATGAAAGCTTTGGAACACCCAAGAGTTGCTCAACTCCGAGGCCAGACACGAGGACAGGCAAGCGATAAACACATTCTCGGGATGTCCATGAGCTTACCATCCCAATGAACGGTAGGGGGACGTCGGTGGAGAACTCCTCCTTCAAATCTTTTGACTGGGCCCAACGATGGCGAGCCCTTTCTCTGTGGATGGAGTTCCGATTGATGTTCAAGTCGATGACATCATGGGCAAGGCTTTCAGCGGCCTCGGTAAGAACGTAGGTCGCATTTCTGGAGGAGATCTGCGTCCGGTCGAGGGCAGTAGCCAGTTGAGATGTCATGATATGCTTCTTGGCTCTTTTTGGAGCAGACGCAGCGGCAGCATCCCTAACTGCACCTTCCTTCTCCTGGTCATCATCCGTCTCTTCTGTCGCAGTTGATGATGAAGATGATGCCAGCACCGCTCGGCTGGTTGAAGCTTCCTGCTCCTCCTGTGCCCTCTTCCGTTGCCTGGCCTCATGCTCTGACCTCTTCCGGGATTCCTCGTCCTTCCGGGCCTGTACCATATCTACAGAGCCGATGCAGCCTGGCCTCCCCTTCTGTCGTTGGGCCAGAAGGAAAGCCCGGTCCTCAGGCTTCTTCATCAGGACCAGTGCATCCGCATGAGTGATGTCAAAGAGATCTTCCAAGCGCTCTTGAAACTCCTGTTCCTTCTGTTGTGGGATGCACTGGTCCTGGTCTGATGTTTTTTCAGAGCTTTCCACTCCTCGAAGACCGCCTCCAGCTTCTTGATGCAGTGCTGGTCAGCTCGCGTTGGGATGCTGGCTTTATCCCATAACGCCTTGATGGTCTCTACCGATTCGCGACTGGCGTCCCGGGTGGTCTTTTTCTTCTCCAAATGGAGGAACAGGAAATGCCCAAAAGCTTGCCGATATGATGGCAATTTAGCGCCCTTGATTTCCGGTTCAACAGAACCGATCAAATACAACTTCTTTCTCGATTCCATCCTGAGGAAAGAAAAAAGGAGTGTTAGCTACAACTTCCATGTATATGTACAACTTCCTGCATAATGGTAAAACTTCAACTCATGAGAGCGCCCTCTAAATATTTTTGGATTTCAAAAATATTTAGCACGCATGGGTTTTCCTAGGAACTGCACAAATTGAGGGGGTTAGAGAAACAAATTTCAAACATTTTTAAGGGCCACCCTTATATATATGTATTTGATCGTACATATATAAAATATGTATATTGATTTCTCCTGTACTAATATTATTATTTAAGAATGTACAGCGTGGTAAACAATGATTGGCCCCCCCCCTTGTACAGATGAAACTAATAGAGGTACAAAAAAACTCATTGTTGCATCTTTTAGACAATTTAATTCCACGTCTAAACGAAACCACTCAGTAGTTGGTGTTGCCTCCTTGTGCTTGGCGGATGGCTTTAAGTCGGCAGGGGTAGGAGGTGAGGAGAGACTCGAAAAGGTCAGTGTCGTACTCAAGATCTCGGAGGATTATTTCGATGTGCTGCTCCATGGTCCGGCGGCAGATTCTTTCAGGATCCATCCTGAAAGACCGAGTGGGATCCCCAATGCTTGCTGAACCACCAGCCACCCGATTCTCCGCCGGACCATGGAGCAGCACATCGAAACAATCCTCCGAAATCTTAAGTGCGACACTGACCTTTAGGAGTCTCTCCGCACCTCCTACACTTGCCGACTTGAAGCCGTCCGCCAATCATTGTTTGCCACCCCTTATATATATCCTTCGTTTAATGTGTGTATTTTTGCTGTATATTATTTTTTAATTTATATTTATTTCCTATATATTTCATGAATTATTTCCCTTAACTCTTCTAAATAAACAGAATGATGTAATGGTGTTTTATTTAATTCTTTTGGTTGTATATATAAATGATATTAAGGAATAACTGGGGAGATGGGAAATATATATTATATATATATATATATAAATATATATATATATATATATATATATATATATATGTATTAGGTCATCCCATAAGTAATGTCGTTTTTTACGATAGATTAAGTTTAAACTAGTCCTACTCTGTTTAAGCATACATTTTACGAAGGTTATATCTAAGAGGAGATCTATCGTGTTTCGCTACATACTTTACAGACCTTGACAAGTGAAGATGTGTGTTTTGCTTTATGTGAACCCCTCATAAACATTGCGGTATCAGAAGAGCATATCAGGCATATAATGTTTTACGAGTTCAAAAAAGGGAATAGTGCTACTGAAGCAACGCGAAACATTCAGGACGTTTATGGCAACGATATTCTGCATGTGAGGAAATGTCAAAGATGGTTTCAAAAGTTTAGGAATGGTGACTGCTGTTTGACAGATGCAGCACGCTCTGGACGCCCTGCTGAGTTTGATGATGACCTGATGTTAGCCGCACTTGAAGAAGACTGTTCAACAACTGTCGAAGAATTGGCCCAGAAACTCAATTCATCCCCGTCCACCATCCATCGACATTTGCAACAACTCGGGAAAGTGCCTAAGTTAGGAAAACTGGTGCCACATGAATTGTCGGTCGACAGTCTGAGGGTGCGGGTAAACATTAGCACAGCTCTTCATTCCCGTGAACTCCAAGATCCGTTTTTGCACCCTTTAGTGACTGGTGATGAAAAGTGGATACTGTACCAGAATGTTAAGCGCCGTCAACAGTGGGTTTGTGCCGGAGAACCAGCGACACCACAGCCAAAACCAAATCTTCACCCTCGGAAGGTGTTGCTTAGTGTTTGGTTGGGTAAAGGTGGTGTAATACACTTTGAAACCTTACCACACAACCAAACAATCACCACCCAAGTCTACTGTCAACAACTGGATCGATTGAACACTGCACTAAAAGAAAAAGACCTTTGGTTAATCGGAAAGGGATCGTGCTCCACCACGACAACGCACGTCCTCATACCGCTCGGATCACTTCTGCAAAAATTGAGGAGCTTGAGTGAGAAAAACTTCCACATCTTCCATACTGTCCAGACCTTGCGCCTTCAGATTATCATCTCTTCAGGAGTCTGCAAAACTATCTTGACGAGAAACAGTATACTTCTTTAGATGACCTGCACACCAGTCTTTGTAAGTTTTTTGCCTCAAAACCGCCTGAATTTTATAAACATGGCATTGAAAAGCTTGTACGACGTTGGCAGAGTGTCATTGATTCCGATGGAAAATATATACTAGATTAAATAGTTTCAGTTGAGTTTTTTTTTTGTCCTTCAAATTCCGATCTAAAAAACGACATTACTTATGGAATGACCTGATATATACCAAATGGCTGGTTACGCCTTCTAAGCCGACTGACGGATTTCTAAGCCAACTGTCAAGAATATCTCCAAATAAATAGCGCAATGAAGCAGCTGAAAAGTTAATTAATATATATACAAATACACCTGCCTTCTAAGCCAGATTAAGCCAAATGCCTGCTTAAGCCAAATGGCGGATTTCGAGTTCTAAGCCAAGTGATGCTGGGATGAAATCTTATTAAGCGTCTGGCTGCGCCAGACGTAAGATGGTCTCTTCCTCTCTCTCTCTTTCTCTCTCTCTCTTTCTTAGGTTAGGTGAACTCCCCCTTTTTTTGGCACCCTTGGGGGAAGGGGGGGCACCTTGCAACATTTGATCAACATTGCAATTGCTCTGCACTCTCTCCTTTTGCGGCCATGCTACTGAGGGCAATCTAATATGCAGGTGCTATCCAGAGCCAAATTCACTTAAAATCAGTGAATACCTGACTTTACAGAATTTAAAGAATTAAAAATGTTATATTTTCTACTTGATAAAAGAGTTTAGTGTAGACGCATTTAGGGAGACAAAAATGGATCGATTTGGAAATTTCCCCTCGAGATCCATACGATTGTTTGAGTTATACATTTACGGAAAAGTTTTAGAAGCTAACGTCACAAGATCTATACAACCGTTGATTAGCTGTATTTGAGGGTTAGGGAAGATCTGCCTAATCTTAGCTAAACTGAGAGTAGGCAGGGTTAAGTAGGACTTCATAAACCTTTATTAGCTATATTTCAGATTCGCGTAGCTTCGGAGAAGGGGAAGCCATAGCGAAGCAGTGTTCCCTGCAGCAACACTTGGATCCCGGAAACGCCCAGCCCACGGTCCCCGTCACACGCCCACACGCATCGTCGTACCAGCCTCACCCGACCGATCACCCGGTCGTTGAAGATTCTGTGTTTGTTTTGGTGTATGCAGGTAAACAGTGCTCACCACATTAAAAATCTGAGTAGATCTTAGATTCCTCAATGTATTAAAATATATGAACTTGTCCAAACGCTATCAACTTGTCCAGAAGCTATCAACTTTAACTAAATTACATTTTATATTGTCGGGAAAGCATTCAGACAGCTCAGTCTATAAGAACATCAGAAGCATAAGAATAAATCAAGTCTATGCAGGCCTCTCTAGGTTATTCTTGTTCAAAGTAAGAATCAATCCACCCCATGTACATAATTCAATATTTTACTCTGTTAGTACTACAACTGCACAAAAAACTCGTCTATATACAAGGTTTCTTCTTAAAATTTGTTTCAAATCACTTTTAGATCCATAATATTGTATTATTCCTATGTAAGAACTCCAGCTATTAAGCTGATCCCCTTTTTTATACTAGTCATAAGAAGCTCCATCCATTGGATTGTGTTACACTTGACTAAAATTAACTCTACTATTACAAAATTTCTCTTTGATTAAAAAATTCATAAAGTTCTTTGTTAAAACTATCCAAAGTACCACCATTAATTAATGTTGTTGGTAAGTCATTGCAAAAATCTGTCACCCTAAAACTGAAGAAAACAGTACCTCACCTAACTGTAAAAGACTGGTACATATACCGAAATTTCAATGTTTAATGTGCACAAAGTTGTTTCCCTGCCCTCTAATTTTTAAATAAAATATTGTGGTTCATTCCATCATATGCTACGTATATTTATATTCAAGAAATACAGTACAGTCTTCTGAAAATTAAGTGAAACAAGGAGTATGAAAACAATTTCATGTTTGAGCCATTTATATCCCGTTATACCACTCTACTTAGTCTTTAGTAATTGATACGGCCTCCTATAACTTTAAGAACACATTTAATTCTTTCTGGCATTGATCAATGAGAGATGCACAGATGTGTTTGATTTCTTCTTCAGGATACCATGGCTTGATTACTGGGCTGATGAGTTTTCCTTTTGTTGTACAATCATATTTTCGAAGGTGTTGTTTAACAGAGATTTTATATTGGATTTAGATTGGACGAGTTTCCAGGTCATTTTAATGTGTGAATGTTGTTCTCTTCAAACATTTTCTTGATTTTTTTGGATGCATGACAAGGAGCAAGGTGTTGCTAGAAAATCCGGTCTTACCGGTCCTGAAAAGCAAAATGAATCCCAAAACATAATTTTCTCAGGATGGTTCAGGTACTGTGCTATGTGGCCCTGATGGATTGGTTCACTAACTGATCGTCTCACATACTGAGATCTCTGTACTTGCACTTCAAAGTGCGATTCATCACTAAACATGAATTTACGCCATTGTTTTTTTATCTAGTGCTTGTTTTTTTTAGACCAAGCAACACGTTTCTGTTTAATTTTTGTCGAAGGCAGTTGTTTCCGAATAGGCTTTCGTGCAGGGCGTCCAGCATCCAGAAGAAGATGTCTCACGGTCAGGCCCGTCGCAATGGGGGGGGGGGGGGCACTGCCCCCCCCAAATTCATTTACTGCCCCCAAGTCAAATAACTATCATCAAAACTAAAGCTGAATGGTTTATGGTTGTGGTTTACAATTCGTCTAATTCAAATTTACTTACAGTACATTCTCTCTCTCTCTCCTTGAATATCGATCTACATTTGTACCTAACGTTGGGGAAAAAATACGGCCTCACGGTCTCACAAGAAGTTGGCATAAACATTATTTTGAATCTGGCGCCACATTGGTGCTGCAACCTCGTGGCGGTATCGATAGTTATTGTACATAACGTGCTCGACATTCTGAGTAGTGAGTTCGAAATTTAAACTCGTGCCATCGTCTGAAATAGGTGAGCTATGAAGCCCATTGTATCAGTACAAGTAGAAAAGGGTTCTGTGATGCTAATAAATGAAGTAAATGAAATTAAGGAAGTTTTTGAGTGAAAGCAGAGTAATTGAAATACAAGTCCATGGTATTTGATTTTTTCTGCCTTTATATATCCTCTTCAGTCCTGAGTGAAAAAATAATTTAAAAAAAAAATTTTTTTGGTCGTTCCTATTAATTTAGAAGAAGAAAACTAGCAAATGAGTTTTGTTTTTTATTTACATTATAAGAAATACTTATTCTGAAACGTTTCATCCCGTAAATGTTAGTTTGATCTGAAACTAAACCCCAAAATTTATCGTCATAATATTGATTAAACTAATCAAAAGAAGTCCACAGCTTTCGGTTTTCATTTGGTGTCCAAGCTTCTTCCTGACAGTCTGGCAAATTGAAAGACATGAAAGTTTCCTTCTTCCAAATAGGCAAGCGTGGCCTTGTTGAGGTTGCTCGTACATGCTGCCCATCAGTCTGAAAAAAGTAAGGTGAATTTTAATATTTTCTAACTATTTAAAAGACAGTTCAGTACAATGCAAATCTATAAAAGACAGCCCCTGTACCATGTTTACATAAATTGTAGTGAGAGAAGTTGGATTTGGTAAATCTGATTCGAAGCTTGTAAACAGATTACCCTGCCCCCCCTACATCTATGAATTGCCCCCATATGATTATAGACCTGGCGACGTGCCTGCTCACGGTACTTTAACAAATAACAGTTCCAGCAGATGCCAATTGTCTTTGTAGAACGTCACGAGTAAGTTTAGGGTTTTTTATAGTTTTCTGTAGCAAAACTCTGTCCTCTCTGTGTTTTACGTTTTCAACCACATTTGTTCTTTCGCCGATGAGAAAAAGATCCAGTTTCTCGAAAGGCTTTTACAATTCTGCTCACACTTGCCACACTAACACCATATTCTTTAGCAATTGTGGGAATTTTCGATTACCAATCTTTGAGGAGCGTACCCCAACTAATATTGGTAATCCGCCCCCGCCTCTGATCGTTGTTTGATTGATCCAAATGAGGCCCCAGTCTTGGGCGACTCAAGTACGGGGTGGTTTTTAACCGAATTAACCTAAGGTAATTCGTGTCATATAAATTAGACAATGCTAAATTTACAAATTAATTGGGAATACCTAGCCTTAACAACTAATCTTTTCCAATAAACAAGGCAATAACAACAGGTAATAACGAAAGAAAACCACCACCAAATACAAAAAGCTAGGGTCCTTTTCCGAAATTTGGACTGTTTCCGAATTTTTTGAAAATAAGATATTTAATGTAGATCTTTATGCTGATTTCAAAAATGTAAGTCTTTTTTTGGAGAAATTATTATTATTTTAAAAGTTACACGGTGTTCTAGTTTACGTATAGTTACTATTTTAAGTTACATGGTGTACTAGTTTACTTATAGTTACTGAAGAAAAATCTTTTGCATGTATATATTGATTTGTCATATTGTTAATACTATTTTTGATAAATTTCAGCTTTTCTATAAATATTAGATAACGTTTAAACTAACGAAAATATCACGACTTAACCTAACCAATGGTCAAGGGCGTACAATTAACCTAACCGGGCATTCAGTTAATCTAATCGGGCATTCAGTTAATCTAATCGAGCATTCAGTTGGCTTAACCGGGCATTCAATTAACCTAACTGGGCATTCAGTTGACCTGATTGATACCTACTTGTGCGAATTCATGTGGCGACAGAAAAATAACGGTCGAAATCTATTCACACAAATACTTAGTGACATAAGCCAATATTACTAAAGAATACAACAACTCTTGTATTAGTTTTCAGTTGTATTGTTATAGTTTTTGACCTAATACAAAATTACAATAACAAACATAACTTTTGAACCGCTCATTTCTCCAAAAAAAGACTTACATTTTTTAAATCAGCGTAAAAATCTACGGAGCTATTGAAGAATAGGGACCCTAGCCTTTTTTAGTTACCTTTTATAAGGCTAACTAACGAAAATATCAGGACCTAACCTAACCAATCGTCAAGGGCGTACAGTTAACCTAACGATTGGTTAGGTTAGGTCGTGATATTTTCGTTAGTTAGCCTTATAAGCCTAACTACAGAAGGCTGGAGTCCCCTATTCTTCAATAGCTCCAAATCTACATTAAATATCTTATTTAAAAAAAAAATCGAAAAAAGTCCAAATTTCGGAAAAGCTCCAAAACTAGTATTAGAATGCAATTACTGTAAGTTAACGTGATGCTAGTTTATAGTGCAAAGTAGATCACTTCAAACTATCAACGTGGGCAAACCTATTTCAATTCCAATTCATAACAAAAATAAAGGGAGCTATTGAAGAATAGGGACCCAAGCCTTCTTTAGTTAGGCTTATAAGGCTAACTAACGAAAATATCACGACCTAACCTAACCAATCGGTAGGTTAACTGTACGCCCTTGACGATTAGTTAGGTTAGGTCATGATATTTTCGTTAGTTAGCCTTATAAAGCTAAATAAAGAAGGCTGGGGTCCCTATTCTTGAATAGCTCTAAATAAAGTAACGACAAATAAATATTAAATAATCAAATCCTTAACCAAAATAAATAATTAACAATAGAAATTATAAACAATCAAAACCAGTGCTTATAAAAAGACGGGGATCGCCTGAAGATCAGGGCTCCAGCTTCTTTAGTTAGCTTTATAAGAACTAATGAAAATATAACGACCTAACCTAACCAATCGTCAAGGGCGTACAGTGACCTAACGATTGTTTAGGTTAGGTCGTGATATTTTCGTTACTTAGCCTTATAAGGCTAAGTAAAGAAGGCTGGGGGCCTTGATCTTCAGGTGGTAAGTTGAAAGGTATATTATAGGTTTCAAAGGTAACCTTTCAGGCAATTCAAATACTGTAAATTAAACTCAAAAGAGTATCAAATTTAAATTTGGAAACACGAAGGTTTTGACGAAGTAGATCACTTTAAGAGCAAAGAAGTAGACTGAACGAAGGCAAGAAAAGATACACTTAAATTTTAATCAATCTTCTTGCTGGCCAACCACCGACTGTGCTTATCAATATGATTTTAAACGCTCTGCAGCGTGGTTTACGTTGCCAGTTTCTATGGCGTTGTTGAGCGAGTCCGCAAATAATATTGTAGGAAATATACATACATATATACAGTATATATATATATATATATATATATATATATATATATATATATATTATATATATTAGGGTGGTCCAAAATTTGGGCTAAAATTTCAAAATAGTTGGAAATGCTCTCCACATGGCTGCTCTTATTCCTTTAGATGTGAAGGCAAGAAAAGGTATACTTCAATTTTAATCAATCTTCTTGCTGGCCAACCACCGACTGTGCTTATCAATATGATTTTAAACGCTCTGCAGCGTGGTTTACGTTCCCGGTTTCTATGGCGTTGTTGAGCGAGTCCGCAAATAATATTGTAGGAAATATACATACATATATACAGTATATATATATATATATATATATATATATATATATATATATATATATATTAGGGTGGTCCAAAAGTTGGGCTAAAATTTCAAAATAGTTGGAAATGCTCTCCACATGGCTGCTCTTATTCCTTTAGATGTGAAGTGATTTTGTGAAAAATACCTGTCGATTCAGTACATAATAAAAGGTCGCTGTGATTTTCACATATTCAATTGATTAATTAGCTAATCATTTTCTACCCGCTTCATTTTTAGAGGACGCGGCAGTCACGCCACATTGACTCCGCCCACCTTTCAGAGGATGATGCAATTGTTCGATTTCTTGTATTATGCTGTTTGTGAATCAGACAAATCATTTACTCATGCATCATTTCAAGTTTAAACTTGTTGGAGGACGATTTTAAGTTCGTTCAAACTTCAAGAGCTTAGGAATAGTATCTCATGTAAGTATTAATTCGTATATATTAATTATTAATTCATATGTATTATATTTATTCAGTATAAATATATATAAATATAATTATGTTTTTTATATGCAAATTTATAACCGGTAAGGATGTTGCTATTAAATAGAGTTTTGACGCGAAACGCGTAAAATGTAGTCCAGAGTGTTAAGAAAGACGATATAGTCGTGATATATCAAGAGGGCGCCAGAGTAAATTGAAGATTAGGAAGGGGACTACGACTGAATACTAGTCCCGATGGGCTAACTCGTTCTAATCAATTTAAAATGAAGTCAGGCGTGATTAGTCGTCCTGTTCTACATTTATATCCTCTCGAATTGAATGCAGCTCAGAATGAAAACCGTTCTAATTCTATAGATTGTAAGGTTAATATTCGTTTTAGCACAAGACCTGGACTTTGGATCACAATAGCTTTTTCTTATGTAGAATTTAAATCTGAATCTATTTTCTTCTATGGTATTTCTTGTGCAAATTGATATTAACCGAGATATAAGTAATTTTTGGATCGATTAAAATCAATTGAAATCGTATGGTAGTAATAATTCGTTTTACCCCTGAGGGTCGATTTTGATATGAGAATAGGTTTTTCTGGTTTATTTTGGTGTGTTTTATTCAAATCTGACCTTCACTTCTTGTGCAAATGAATTATTGAATGCCCGGTTAGGTTAATTGAATGCACGGTTAGGTCAACTGTATGCCCTTGACGATTGGTTAGGTTGTCGTGATATTTTCATTAGTTTTAACGAAAATATCACGACTTAACCCAACTAACGAAAATATCACGACTTAACCCAACTAACGAAAATATCACGACAATCTAACCAATCGTCAAGGTTAGGTCGTACATTTATGACATGCTTTTCCGCCAATCGCACCTCATCAAATGAAACGCCATGCTTATTCAATGAACATCTACAGTATAGTCAGACCGTTTACGCAATATGGCAGAGAAACGCATCACTAAAGCGACAATATGTAACAGTTTCTTAAGTGAACTGTAGCGAGACAGATCGATCCAGGGTTCTGATTCTTCATGAGTTGTCTTGAGAACTTCACAGAACAACTCATTGGATTCTTCATCGAGCCGTTCTAATGGCCAGGAATCCGGCTGAAGTAGCCAAGCTGGTCCATGCAACCATAGATTCGACCAGAGAAAAGCGCCAGCCTTTATTTCCCGAGTCAGCAAGTCACTAGGGTTGTCTTTTGTAGAGACGTATCTCCACGTTCCATCTAGGATTAGCCTACGAATTTCACCGACTCGGTTATGAACGTAAGGTTTCAACTGTCGTTCAGTCGACAGCCAAGACAGGGTAACCTTACTATCCGACCACGTGCAAATGAATTCAAAGGTTACTTCCTCGGCATAGGCCTGAAGAACATATGTTACCAGTCTCGCCGGGGCTAGTGTGACTGCCGTCAACTCCAATCGAGGTATTGTGAGTTGCTTCAGTGGCGCAACGTTTACCTTAGTCATCAGTAGCTGAACCTCCTTTCCACAGGTGGCATATATCGCTGCCCGTATGCTTTACTACTCGCGTCAGCGAACACATGTAAAGTAATATGGCCTTTCAAATTTAGGCTTCTAGGCAAAACAAGTTGGCTCCTTAATTGGATATCTTCGACCAGCTTATACCATTCTCGTTTAAAGGTTCGTCCCAATTGACCTTATTTTTCCATGGTTCTTAGAGGAATAGACGCGATCGGACCATGATGGGACTAAGATAACCCAAAGGATCGAATACTCGCGCCACGTGTTTTAGCACCGTCTGTTTGGTAATTTCCTCCTCCTCCATGGAGGTTTTTTTTTTATAATATAAAATGTCCGGTGTAGGGTTCCAAAGAAGTCCCAACACTCGAATGTTATCCTCTTTACTCGCTTCCACAGTGTCTTCCGTAAAGGATTCTTCCAATAAAGGTGAGTTTGAGATCCACTCTCTTAAAGTCAAATTCGCCGAACTTAGGAGTTTCCGACTTTCTTGATAAAATTCCAAGAGTAACGCCTCGCTGTCAGTGGAAAAGAGCAAATTATCAACATAGAGTCCGCGTTCAAGTTGTCTGCCAATGGAGAATGGATGTTCATGCAAATGGTGTTGAATAGTCGCGGTCAGCAAGAATTGGCTCGATGTAACCCCAAACAACACGACTTTAACACTATATGTCAGTAAAGGCGAACGTAGATTAAATGGCTCTCGGAGCCAGAAAAATTTAGTTGAATCCGGATCCCTTTCTAAGGGATCCCTAAATCCCTAAATCTAAGGAGGACTTGTCCAAATTCATTCAGTAAAGCCGGACCCGTATATAAACAATCGTTCAAACTGGGTCGTCCAGCAGAACAATCAAAGACAACTTGTAGGGATGATGTTACCGAGTCCTTACGGACACCATGATGCGATAAATAATGCAATTTCGTTTGCTTGGGTACGTCTTGCTTTAGATCAACTAATTTGACATAGTCCCGTCGAATATAATCTTGGATGACTACAATGTAACTTTCCAAGGCATTTGGGTTGTTACGTAGTCTAGTTAATGTAGACTGTCTTCTACCCTTTACCATCCCATAATTCGATGACAAAGGGAGGGGGGTTCTCCCTTCATGGGGGACCAACTTCATATCGACCGTTGTTATACATCACAGATTTTGGCGTCATGATGAATCCCGATTGCATCCAACTCCCATAGCCTTCTAAGTTCATCACGGACTTCATTTTCCTCGGACTTGGCTACTTCGAAGGTTGAAACATTCTCCCAAGTCCCTTTGGTGTTCACCTCTGCGTGGAGAGGACCGGTGATCATTTTCCCTACTTCTGACTTCAGATGTTTCAGCAGATGGATGCCATGATGCACTTCCTGACCGATAATGAATTCATAGTAATAATCTGACCCAAACAGCATTGTGATACCCACAACTCGATCAGACTCAATATTTGATGCTGCTAGCTGAACTCCGCATTCTCTCAAATGAGAACTAATCTCCTGAAGCCCAGGAGCGTAAATACTCGAAGGTAAAGTCTCGATGAGAACAGCCTCGAGAGAGACTATTCCTTTATCGGTTAAGAGTGGTACTTCAGTAATATCGTAGGATCTACAGATCTACAGAAGCTAAGGCCCTAAGACCCTAAGATCCACTCTAAGGTTAGCCCGAGAGAAAGGAAAGAGTAGGGGGTGAAGAGAAGAGAATAAGAGGTTAAGTAAGGAGGAACACCTATCACTCGTGGGTTAACATTCATACAGAAAAAGAGAAAAAAGACACCATCATCATCCGCCGGCCACTGCCGACAAGTCAGAAAAATAGTCGGAGAGAATAGGAGTCGGGTGAAAGATGAAAAGAAGTAAAATAAGAACGCTTACAAACCATGTAAACACAGTCTTAACTCACTGTCTTACCATGCAAACGACAAACATGCAAGAAAAAGAGTTACAGACATGCAAAGTAAGGAGAGGATAAAAAAAAAAAAGTAGGTAAAGTTAAACAAAAAGTGGGTTAGTTTACGCTACGAGCTACATCTACGTTCGTGTTAGTCTAATTTTGTTTTCTTTTTAATAATTTTATTGCTGGCATCACACGCTGGCATGTCACAAGCTGGCATTAATCGTCAACAGACTCATCCTCGAGCACCACCCCCAGAGCTCCTGTTGCTAATTGTTTTTTTTTATTTTAAACAACGTTAATATTTTTAAAATGTCTGTCAAGACGGTTCTTAAACACATTAACGCTGGTAGAGTTCACGACGGGCGCGGGAAGATTATTCCATTTATCAATTACTTTAAACGTAAAGAAGTTTTTAGCGATATTAGTAATGAAACGACTGCCACGCAACTTAAATCCATTATTACGAGTATTACTATTATCGAAAGTGAAAAATTTGTCAAAATTTACGTTATCGATGTTATTAACGATTTTGAAAACTTCAATAAGCTACCCCCTTAATCTCCTAGTTTCGAGTGAATACAGGTCTAACTCTTTAATCCTATCTTCATAAGGCTTGTTGCGCAATGACGGAATCAGTTTCGTGGCACGACGTTGAACCCTTTCTAACCTATCAATATCCTCACGCAAGTACGGGCACCAAAACTGAATGGCATATTCTAAATGAGGCCTGACTAGGGACTTGTAAAGGGGCAATATAATATCCTTCGATTTAAATTCGAAATTACGCGCTATGAAGCCTAACATCCTATTAGCTTTTGCGCAAGACTACAGGCACTGGTTCCTAACCTTTAAATCCTTAGATACGCGTACGCCTAAATCTACTTCCTCGTAAACGCTCGCCAACTCCCTATCATCCATCGTGTAGGTGTAATTATTGTTACGAGAACCTACTGTATATGCCAAACTTTACATTTGTCTACGTTAAATTGCATCTGCCACTTATCTGTCCACTCCATAATCCTATTTACATCGTCTTGGAGCATATTTCTATCGTCCTCGTTAACAACCTTACCGCCTATTTTACTATCGTCCGCGAATTTTGACACATTACTAGTCAATCCTACATCTATGTCGTTAATGTAAATTACGAATAACAATGGGCCTAACACTGAACCCTGTGGGACACCGCTACCTACATCTAACCACCCCGATTCACTACCATTAACTACGACCCTCTGCCTCCTAGCGGGAAGCCATTCTTCTAACCAGTTAGCTACCTGACCGCGTATACCGTGCGCTTTGACCTTTGCAATTAGTCTCCTATGCGGAACTGTATCGAACGCCTTTTTGAAATCTAAATAAATAACACCTATGGCGTCGAAACCCATGCAGACTACTATGGTAATTTTTTACTATCACTCAGGTCTCTTCAATTCCCATAATTTATAGATCAATGGATTCGTTATTACACCAGGAATGCGATTTGGATAGTCTCAAGTGAGGGAACTGGCCCGAAACTAAGTTAGGACACGAAGTTTGTTTTGGGGTATAAGTGTGAAAAAATACCCTAAAATGCGGGTAATTCCTTCAGTAGAGACTATCCATGGCACATTCGCGATGTAAAAACGAATCCACTGATATATAAATTATGGAAATTGTAGAAACAGCCAACACGAGTGACCTAAAAGGTATATATAACACATCTATATATATGTAGTAAAACGAACACTGTATATATTCACTGTATATATTATATATACCGTAAAACTATACTAACCTAACCTAACCTACCTAACCTTGCGTGTTCCCCTTCTCCGTTTCTTATCACGCACCGACCTATGGCAACGAAATGCTTTTCTGTTTTATCGAACACACACTTATTACCACAAACAATACCTTCCTTGTTTTTCTTAGGGCAAATAAATTCTTTTAGCAATACACCGTGTTCTACAAAAATTAAATGCAGCCTCTTCATCATCAAAAAATTTGCATGAAGTTAAACACAGTGAATAATTACAACCATCGCAAACCGACGCCATCATGACAAAAAAATCTTGAGAGTTCAGGTCAAACCCCCCAATTTTATTAGCGGTACCTTCCTAACCTTTGTGGGATCAGCCATTTTATCACTCCCAAAAACATGATCCGCGATTTTATCGCTCAAAAAAATAATTTCTTAACATTAATTTTATTGCTTTAATCGGCATTTGCCTTCATATTGTACTTAATAAAAGTTGTTTAAAAAATGTAAAGAATCTTATGGTAAACTTTATTTTCAGTTTTCAGAGACCGGACTGATAGTAAAAAATTACCCTACTATTAATCAAATCTCTACTTTCTAAGTGATCGATGATACGATCCCTAACTACGGATTCCAAAAGTTTACTGACAATTGACGTTAAGCTAATGGGCCTCTAATTTGTAGCTACTGCGCGGTCGCCTTTTTTAAAAATAGGCGTGACGTTAGCTAATTTGAAGTCTTCAGGAATAATCCCCGTTTCGAGTGACTGATTAAAAATCTGCGTTAAGGGGCCTACGATAACGTCTTTCAAATCTTTCAAATGTCTGGGATAAAAAGCGTCAGGGCCTGGAGCCTTGCTAACTTTTAGCCTATCGATATAATGCGCAATCTCACCCTCGTAAACAGTTATTTCATCCAAAATAGTCTCGCTACTAAATGGAACGATATCGTCCACGTCGGGGACATTATTTACGTCTTCTACGGTAAAAACTGTCTCAAAAAAGTTATTGAAAATACCCGCCATCGCCTGAGCGTCAAAAGCCAAAGCGCCATTGATATCCACTAGAGGGCCTATGTTATCTTTTATCGGCTTACGATTATTAACGTATTCAAAAAACTTTTTGGATTATGTTTACTATCCGCAGCTACAAGTATCTCTAAATTGGCATTCCTAACTGATCTTTTAACCTGACGTCTAAGCTCGATATATCTATTAAAGTTAGCTGTCGTGCCATTGCGCTTATTAAGTCTATACGCTCTATTACGCTCGTTTATGAACTCGCCTATTTCCCTAGTCCACCACTTGGGCCTAACATGATTTCTAGCGCGCTTGGGCCTACGAGGAATAAACTCCCTTTCAATATTCCTAAAACTTTCTTTAAACGCCACCCAATGTAAATTTGTGTCATTACCCATAAATAAGTTATCCCAGTCCACTATCCGCAAAACTATCAAAATTAGCCCTACGAAAATCAGAGACTTCTATTACGTTACTATCCTTAGTGTTTTCTATCAATAACTTAAACCTAAGAATTTGATGATCACTACATCCTAAACTCTCGCCTACTTCTAAACCTTCGACTATATTTTCGCCGTTCGTCATCACCAAATCTAAAATATTATCACCGCACGTTGGTTCGGTAACCATCTGTCGTAAAAAGTTATCTTCCATAAACTCGATCAATCTCAAACCCTCCTCATTACCAGTAAAAGTCTCATAATTAACATTAGGGCAGTTAAAGTGTCCGGCAATTATACTATTCCGATTGTCAATAAAGTTACCAAGAAGTGAGTAAAATCTAGTATCTGTATCGAGGGGTTGAACGGGAGGTCTATTAACACACAACAAATTAAAACTAATACTACGCACCCTAACTTCAACACCGCATTAATTGCGGTATTATTGTAGTATTACACCCGTCTAACATCCAACAATTATTATATATTCATTAGGTAGATTTTTTAATTCTAAGACACTTTTCTTCTATAGCGTTTCCGTCGCAAATGCTTCGTTTTCGAGATATAAACGTTTTTTTGGTGTGTATCTAGTGTGTGTTCGTACGTTCGTTTGTGTGTTCGTACCTTCGTTTGTGTGTTCGTTTGTGTGTTCGTTACATGTCTGCCCAATCACTGCGCTCCATCCATTTTGAATTTGAATTACTTTCGTACCGGAATGGAGCACTCATTCCACTCATTCAGAAGTACATTAGGCCTGGGTCTGTGATTTATAGTGATTCCTGGGCTGCCTACAAGACTATAAGTGATTTAGGTTAGGATAGGTTAGGTCAGGATAGGTTAGGTTAGGATAGGTTAGGTCAGGTCAATTTTGAAGGTGAAATTTGTTTTTCCTATGGTTTTTTATGTGTTTTGAACGAATCTGACCTTCAAAACCGTCGGAAATGACTCGTTTTCGATTGCCGGCTGGGGGGAGGGGGGAGGGGGTTATCTCAAAAACGAGTCATTTCCGACGGCTTTGAAGGTGAGATTCGTTCAAAACACATCAAAAACCATAGGAAAAACATAAATTTCACCTCCAAAGGGAGACGGGTGTAATACTATAAATTTACCTTAATTGCTGCCGGAAAATCTAACTTAACCTCGATAACCCTAAGGGAATTACGAATGTACAGCAAAACGCCGCCACCAAACCTATGTAACCTATCATTAGTGAAGAGTTTAAAACCTGGTATATCAAGTTCCCCCAACAAGTCCCGAGTCACGGTATTTAACCAAGTTTCAGTGACAGCAACTATATCGTAGTTGCCGGAATAAATTATCGCCTTAAATTCATTTAATTTATTTCTAATACTACGCGCGTTACAATAAAAGACGTTTAAGTTATTTTTTACCACGGGCCCGCGTTTTAAAGTATTTTTCACGTCGGGCCCGCGTTCCCGGACCCACAACGTTTAAAGAAGGCTTCGACCTATACAGCTTTCGTACGTTTTCGTCAATTAACCTACCTAGCCTAGCATTACCTATTTCATTAAAATGCACCCCATCTTTTATAAAAGGCTAGGATCACTGAATTCGGACCACAGCTTTACGAAGGGTACATTTTCCTCATCACACAAATCTCTTCTAATTTATTATTCAAAAATATTGTTTTTGACGTAATCCTCAGACCCAACCCGTGCCTAGGGGTAATACCTAGAACTAAAGACCTATCTGACCTCGCCTTCAGGGACCTAATTAACCCCCTATATCTCTCCAAAAGGTCAGGCACTCTCGTATCGGGCCTATACGAGTCGTTGCCTCCTACCATCGTCACCAACATCGAGTGACGGGAGGCAACGTCAATCCTATCCACTTCGTCTCTAACTCTGTCAACCCTGGCCCCTGGGAGACAAACCCTCCTCCTCTTGGTTGGATGCCGTTCAACGAACTCTTTGTCCATGTGGCGCACTAAATAGTCCCCAATTAAAATAGTTCCCCCTCAGTCACGTCCCTTTCCAAATGGGCGAAAGGGTTCGAAACCTCGATAGGGGGTATGCCTATCACCTAACGTACGCGGCCTAGCTCCACCCTTAACTTCTTTAACCGCTTAACGGATTATCACGAATTAACTCGGTTCCATTTTCTGTTCTTTTTTAGAACTTCACGAGTTTACTCGCTAATAAATTATCTTCCGATTTTGAACTAAAACGAAAATGCTCGTGTGTCTTGTTTCATTTTGAAGCAAGTTCGAGTTAATTCGGTACCTCTTACGCCCGGCAGTAACGTTTGGTGCAGAAAAAACGGACAACTGACAGTTTTAATTAGTGCATAATTGCAACTGCGGTGGTGGGAGTGTCTCTGCATTTCTCTGCAAAAAGGATGTGTGTTTGTTATCTACTGTTCATGATCCATCTCAGCAAGAAGTCACAACTCGAAGAGGAATAAAGAAGAGACCGAAAGTAGTTTGTGACTACAACTTTACAATGGGGGAGTAGATCTAGTGGACCAACATTTGGCTGACTATCCTATGCCGAGGAAACGTGGAAAGAAATATTATTAAAAAGGTTTTCTTTCATCTAATGGATCTCGCTGTTTGGAATTCTTACCTTCTGTATAAAGCAACTCTCAATGAACCAGCATCGGCTAAAAAACACCTAAAATACAGGATGGAAATTATAAACGACACCATCCAAAAGTACCTTCCTGAAATTCCTACCACAAAACCTGGAAGACCCTCAAGTTCCCCTCACCCAATTCGCTTTGCGCCGGGCCATTTCCCTACAGAAATACCTCCGACAGAAAAGAAAACAAATCCTACAAGACAGTGCTCTGTCTGCAGCAAAAAAAGGGATAGACATTGAAAGAAAATTCGAAAGGAGAGTCGCTACATGTGTGAAATCTGTAAAGTCAGCCTATGTGTCACTCCATGTTTCAAACTTCACCATACACAGTAAATAAAATAAAGTAAATTTGATTTATTTTTGTCTTATTTATTCCTTTTATCAATATAAGCAGTGTATTATTGAAAATAATTTCAAAATACGCTCACTTTTTTCAATGCACGAGTTAACTCGTTTTAATCCAGAGGGTAAATTAAGGTGTTTTTTTTTTAATCAAAAAATTAAATAACAGTAAAAAAAACTATATTCCCATGATTCCTATATTGCATAGTCTTAATTTAAATAAAAATAAAATATGCCTCAAAATGAACGTTGGGTGAAAAAAATTGATCCAGTAAGGGGTTAAATCCCTCCCCATCTACTACTCTCGGACTTTCTTCCTCAACTCCTTCCTTAATCCCTTCCTCAACTCTATCCAACCTTCCCGACAAGCTACCTAAACTAGAAACTAGGTTACGCACCTCCCCTTGAAATTACTAACGTCTTCAACGTTAGTATTGGTTCGGCTTCCGTCAACCGTAGCCCTACCCCTGCCCTCCTCAAGCGTTGCAAGTCTTTCGGTCACCTCACGTACACTGCGTTTTATGTCAACTATTTCCTCCATTAACTCGCAAAAGAAACAAACTGATCTCTCGGTAATCGCCATAGGACCGCCGTTATAATCTTTAAATTCCGAATACCACCGGTTTACCCTACACCTAACACACGACGCTTTCTGCGACGGCATCGCGTAGTTAAAAATTAGTTTAAACCGTCACAAGTTTAAATTAAATTAAGCCGGCACGGTATGAAAACTTATAAATCGCTAAAAACAACTAATATTCAATTACTTAACTATAACAACGTGAATATAAACGCAAGTATATAAAATTCAAAACTTTCCAAAAGTAAAATTCTCAGCAATATGCAAAAGTAGATGCAATATGAGAGAGCTCATGAAATGCGTCCGTTCAGTACAGAGTCTGGCTGACGAATGAACAGAGTCTGGCTGACGAATGAGCTCGAGCTCGTCCCTTCTTTTGAAAGCCTTCGATCCTACACGTAATCTTTCTGATAGAAGTAAATCCATTCGTTTAGGCTACAGATTTGAGAATAAAACTCCTCTACGAACCTTGAACAAACAATGCGGAGAGTGAAATATTTCCTTTCGGAGCAACCATTTCAACCACCGCGGTGGGAAATACGACATTAGATCTTGTGGATTTAACCACTGCAACTGCAGACAAGATTGAATCTGTAGAATCATGCGATTCATCCGAAATTGTCATTTTATTGCTGTTCAGTTTAGGTTTCGACTGAGCTGTATTCGAGGGCGATTTATCCTGACCTCCTTTGCCTTTAAAGCATAAAGCTGTATTGTGTAAGCCTTCGCAGTGTTTACAATTAAACTTACTAAAGCAATTTTTCGGAGAGTCGTAATGACCTATGTACTTCAAGCATTGTTGTAAATTCTTAGCTATCTGAGATTTATCCTTTGGTAAGGGATAGTTTGGACAATTAAAGAACTTGTGATTCTGCGAACACAGTTCACAGAGTCGAGAAATCGATTGGTTACCGTTATTATTCCCGGTAGATACCGAAAACGTACCCAATGTCGAATTTCTTTTCTGAACAGAGCCGTCTTTACCCTTTGTCGATCGGTTATATTTTTCTGTGATGTACCCATTGGGTTCCACAGACTGAGGAAGAGTTATTTCTCTTTCAATAACTTGTATGAAAGACGTTAAATCCCAGACATCAGATTTTGCCTCGCGGTTTAAATTGTCGCGAATTGGAGCTGGTAATTTCCTCCGCAACAATGCTGCAAACACGAATCCAGCTTCGTCGACCTTCGTATTCAAAGTTTTGAAACCTCGTAAGTGGCACTCGTAGGCTGCTCGGAACTTCAGTAGCTGAGCCGACGTCACTTTAGGTTCTTTGAGATCAAACAAGGCTCTTAAATGCGCTTGTATAATGCGATGAGGTTTGCGTAAGTTTCTCTCAATAGAGTTATGGCCTCTTCATAGTGGACGTCCTTAGTGGAGAATCCGTCCAAAAGTTGAAGAGCTTCATGAGATAATTGTCCCGTCAAATATAAAAACTTATGTGCGCCCGAGATATCATCACGGCTATGTACCGCAGATTTAAAAATATCCCAGAAATGTTCCCAGAAATGATTCTTCCCAGAAATGTTTCTTCTCCTGAGAAAGAAGGTAATTTTATAACAGGCAGGTTAATACCCTGATTACTGTTCAGATGAGAAACCTCGGGTTTGTTTGACAAATCCATTTTACGAAGCAACTTTTCGGCTTCACTTAAACATTCCACAATGTCAAACTCGTTTATCACCTTCCGTAATGTCTACAGCAATGTTATCATCATCCAAGCTTGCTTTATCTCGGCAACAAACTCGAGTTTTTGACGTTTGCCAAAACGCATATCCCTGAAACTGACGAGTTTGGGTTTCGAAATATCTTCCTGTTCCAGTAGGGATGTAAACTCATTAATCAAATGAGTGGCAGCGCCCTATGACCTCCTCTTATTCTTATTAACGAAACCATAATTAACGCTTCAAATCGGTAAAATTAATAATGTCAGAAGGATAAACTTGAACTGTATATGGTAATTATGTCGCGAATGGCATGGCCTGAAGTTGAAATAAAAAATACATTTTTTTAGTGTATTTTGGTGTACTCTGTTCAAATATAACCTTCATTTCTTGTGCAAATGAACATAAATACGTGTTTGGGCCATGCAATGACAACTGTATTTCTGTTCATCTGCACAAGAAATGAAGGTCACATTCGAACAAAGCACACCAAAATACACTTGAAGAATGTATTTTTGACTACATTTTATACAATAAAGCATAACCTAATATGTTCATGTTACGAGATCTCGTAAACGACGCATTACCAGAGGAAACATGCAAAACACCTCAAAATTAACCAGAAAAGTTTGCTCTCGTCATTTTCGTTTAAACTAACGAAAATATCACGACTTAACCTAATCATCAAGGTCGTACAGTTGACCTAACCGGGCATTCAATTAACCTAACAGGTTAATATTGGTTATTTCACCTAAATAGCTTCTGATCTTTTCGTATTAGGCACTCACTGTCACATTTCGGGCAAGTTAAGGATGAGAGAATAACGCCGTAATTGCTAAAAACATCCAATGTTTTGTCTTCATCTAGGGCACATGACGAATCATGTTCTCAAAGTCGAAACCATACGAACACACATCATAATTCTATCACAAACACCACCAAACTGAATCCATTTAAAAAAAAATAGCCAGAACAGAAACCAACAAACTAATTAAGACGCAGAGTAGCGAAAAAATAGCCCAAAATTATACTCGTCGGACCCAAAATGAGTGTATTTATATATATATATAATATATATTATTAGTATCATAATTTTCACCATTAATATACATTTGCACAAAAAAATGAGTGACAAATTTGAATAAAGCGACTAAAACTACCGCATAAAAAGTTATTTTGAGATACAGGTCCAGCCCATGTCATTTAAAACATATTAACCCTGTATATAAACTTATCCGGTTCGAAAGACCAATTTTTGGGAATTTTCAATTACCAATCTTTGAGGAGCGTACCCACAAATAACATTGGTAATCCGCCCCCGCCTCTGATCGTGGTTTGATCGATCCAAATGAGGCCCCAGTCTTGGGCGACTCAAGTACGGGGTGGTTTTCAACTAAATTAACCTAAGGAAGTCCGTGTCATATAAATTAGACAGTGCTAAATTTACAAATTAAATGGGAATATCCTCAATAAGAAATCTTTTCCAATAAACAAGGCAACAACTACGGGTAATAACGAAAGAAAACCACCACCAAATACAAAAAGTGAGTATTAGAACGCAATTAAGTTAACGCGATGCTAGTTTATAGTGTAATGTAGATCACTACAAACAATCATCGTGAGCTAACCTATTTTAAGTCCAATACATAACAAAAATAACTAACGATAAATAAATATTAAATAATCAAATCCTTAATCCAAAATAAATAATTAACAATAAAATTATAAACAAAGACCAATACTTATAAAAAGACGGTAAGTTGAAAGGTATATTATAGGTTCCAAAGGTAAACTTTCAAAAAATTCAAATACTGTAAATTAAACTGAAAAGAGTATCAAATTCAAATTTTGAAAACACGAAGGTTTAAACTAAGTAGATCACTTTAAGAGCAAAGAAGTAGACTGCACGAAGGCAAGAAAAGGTATACTTAAATTTTAATCTTCTCGCTTGCCAAACACCGACTGTGCTTATTGTACAATTTTAAATGCCCTGCAGCGTGGTTTACGTTGCCGGTTTCGATGGCGTTTTTGAGCGAGCCCGCAAATAATATTGTAGGAAATATATATATATATATATATATATATATATATATATATATATATATATATATATATATATATATATTAGGGCGGATCGAAATTTTATATTGAAAAGGTACATATTGTGAGGGGTTTGAATGGAACCCAGGAACCCCCAGTAGTATAGCTGCAGAATGAGAGAGTGCAAGAATGCTGCAATGTTGATCAATGCTGCAGGATGTTGCAAAGGGATTTGCAACAAATGGGGGACGGGTTATGCAATGAAGAGGGAGGGGGTTAAGCGATGAAGGGGGGTTATGCAAAGGGGGGAAGGGGTTCTGCAACAAATCAATGCTGCAAAGTGGGAGGGAGGGATCTTCGGGGGTGAAGCGAGGATGACCTACCCCCAACGGGGTAGCCTTAACCTAAGAGAGGAAGAGAAAGGAAAAGGAGGAGGGTCTTTGGGGGAGAAGGTGAGATGTCCTCACCCCTCGAAAGGGAAACCTAACCTAAGCCTTAACCTGAGAAGGAGAGTGAGAGAGAGAGAGAGAGAGTTCTTTATTCCACCGGAGTCCAACGCATTATGTGCGTCCAGGGGCCAAGCAGCGGTTATATAGAGGGTTGTGAGTTGCCAGATGCCACTTATTTATATATGGAGGGGTTACCAGAGAGCAATATATATTTATTTAGATGAGTTGCCACATAGTGATTTTTAATTTAATTATGTTCAGGTATAACTTATTAGGGCGAGTTGCCTGGTTGCGCAATTTATTTTAACTTATTTAGACGAGTTCCCACTTATTTACTTATTTAGTAAAGGCAAGAGCGACTTTCTCGTTAAAGTTGTTTAGCAAGAGAACTAATTATTTAAACGATTCCCAATATGAAATACAGTAGACAATTAATCCATGGCGTAGCAAAAGAAATCATTCATCTTAATATTAATAATGAAAGAAATACACAGGACTCTTTACATTGTACATTATTCCAATAACATATTCTTTAAGAATAATATTTAATTTACCTATAATTCATGAAACGCTTTCATTTATTCTAACACCTTAAAATGTATACTGTGTCTATTTACTTCTGACAATCCTTTCTATATATCTAACTGAATCTAATTTCTATTTATACACAGAGAGTGAGTGAGAGAGTTAATGCTGGAAAAACTGAAAACGGCACACACACACACACACACACACACACACTATTGAATTTATTTCGAAATCACTGTTAAAAATTAGACTACATTCGAATATAAGGCCCCCCCATGAGTCTATTGTGTGTACTGTAGGTCTAAGGTGGAGTGAAAAACATAGATTATCATCCGAAATGAATGAACACACAAATAGCAGCAGAAAACAAAAATAACAACACACACTTTATATATATATATATATATATATATATATATATATATATATATATATATATATATATATATATATATATATACATACCATATATATATATATATATATGTCTTTCGTAGATATGTGATCAGTCTTTCCTCATATGTGATCAGTCTTTCCTTGTGAACAGACGTGTTTTATCGAGTGTCCATTGTTATCAATTGAATAAGTGGTTTTCGTTGGTGTTTTAAAAAAAAAATAGTGTTTGGTGCATTCTTAACTAAATTACTTCGTGCTACTAATCATTCATTAACGAATATATTTCATTTATTGACGTTATTCAGTACTATATTATTTGATCAAACCAAGGCTACTGCACGTGGCTTGCCTTGTTTCTTTTTCCAAATCTATCACAAAACGTGGAGTCATAAGGTTCATTTTTCCTTCCTTCGAGAGGTCAGGTAGAGTGTGGTCACGTGTAACACAAAGGAAAAAAGTCGGGTCGAATCGCGGACAGATAAGTATTATAAATACTCTTCTTTTAAGGATCTTTTGTCGGTAGCTTAATTCTATATTCATTTAGCATAAATTTATGTTACAAGAACCTGTTTCTGTGTTTCAAGAACGCGGTAGACCTACGTTGTAATTTATTAATTTCCAAACACTCGTTTTTTGTTTTTGTTTTTTTTTTGTTTTTTTTGTTTTTTTAACTAATTAAAAGCGTGGCACCCCCGTCAAGTACTTGCAGTCGCTGTGAAGGGAAATTTGCCGCTTACGCGTTTACAATGGCTAATAATAATGAAGAGTTAGTTTGCAGGTGGTGCTCAAGCATGGAAGTGCTGAGGAACGAGTTAGAACGTGAGAGGGAGGCCAGGGTGAGGCTTGAAGAAAGCGTGATGCTCCTGACGGCAAAATTGGAATCCCTTGCGACTCCAATTAAGACCCCTCCTGCCTCAGTTTCCACTAATAATATAAATAGTATTAATAGCCCTCTCTCTTCCCATAGTTCGCAACCCTTCGTTCGAGTGCGTAATGGAGCCCCATTGAGAAAACCTAAGACATGTCTACCAGTAATAACAAACAATAAGTTTTCTGTTTTAGGTTTCGATGATGCTGATGAACCGGAAATACGACTCGTTGGCGATTCCATTGTTCGAGGGCAGCTCGAGGAATTCTGTGGGAGAAACCCTCGTCGTAGGCGCCGTTACTGCTACCCTGGTGCAAAGGTGGAGGATATAACTAATAGTGTTGACCAATTTACAGACGGTACCTCGGAGGACACAACGTATGTTATTCATGTCGGTACTAATAACGTTTTAAATTCTAGATCGGAAGAACTGCTGGCTAGGTACAGGGACTTACTAGAGCGATTAAAGGAAAAAAACTAATAAGATTGTTTTAACAGGTATACTTCCTCGAATTATCCAACGTAACGATTTCTACAGCAAGGCGACCTATGTTAACAATAACCTAAAGTCTCTTTGCCAACAGGAAGGAGTGCATTTTGCGAATTTTTGGAACAGTTTCTACGGCAGGAGGGACTTGTTCCTCGGAGATGGACTTCATCTTAATGACGTTGGAACTGCGCGTTTAGGAAGACTATTTCATAATACTGTCTCTTCTTTTCAGGCTGCCGTAACTCGAACGGTCCCAGCGTAAATTCTACAAATTTCCCCTGCGATCGCGAAGGTGTCGCAATTACAAACAATTTGAAGGTTTTATCCTTAAATGCTCGTAACCTACGAAATAAAATAAACGAATTTTTTTCTTTAATTGCTTGTAAAGACTATGATATAATTGCGATAAATGAATCGTGGCTTAGCACTGAAACTCGTGACTTTGTAGGTGAGTATCAAATTAAAGGTTATAGACTTATTGTTAAAAACAGAATAGGTAGGCAAGGAGGCGGTGTTATGTTGTATATCAAAGATAATATTGCGAACGTTATAGAAGTAAAGCACACAATTCCAGAACCGATAGCAGAACTTAAATTGAACGATTTCAAACTTCTTGTTGCGGATATATATAGTCCCCCTAATCAAACAGCTGATACGGACGAAGCGTTATATCGTGAACTAAAGAGAATAATCGGTAGTGAGCAGGCTTTAGTTATGGGTGACTTTAATTGCGCCAACGTGAATTACGATACAATGCAGGGAGACGCGGAAAGTAATCGTTTAGTTAATTTTCTCGAGGACAGCTTTCTTATTCAAAAGGTTGGGGAACTTACGAGGTTAGACAGTATTTTAGATTTAGTAATAACTACGGATGATAGGCTAATTACTGATCTTCAAGTAATAGAACCATTAAGCAATAGCGATCACAATATGGTAGAGTTTGTCCTCTCAGTAAGTCACTCGAAACCAACTAACTCGACTAAAATTCCTAACTTCCAGCACGCAGACTTTAGTAAATTTCGAAATAAATTTTCACACGTCAATTGGGAAAAAGTAATGGGGAACTCCAACGCAAAACTAATGTGGGAATCGTTCGAAACAGTATTTAGGACTATAAATGAGGAATGTGTACCATACAAAATTAAGCGTGCGAAAGTAAACAGCAAGCCCTTGTGGTTTACTTCTAGAGTAGGAGACATTATAAAGAGTAGAGACAGGGCTTATAGGCTACATAAGTGCGATAAAGACAATTTGTGGTTACGAAACAACTACATATCTCTAAGGCGTGAAGCGAAAGGTGTAATAAAAAAGTCGAAGCGCGAATTTGAAATCTCCATAGCTCGTGACGGTAAAGAAAACCCCAAGCGATTCTTTCAATACGTCAACAATAGAAATCCAGTAAAAAGTGTCTTAGGGCCGTTGAAAAATGTTAACGGAGATCTAGTTTCTGAAAACAAGGAAACGAATTTTTTACGTCAGTTTTTACTATAGAAGATGTAACGAATATCCATACGGTCATAGACATAACACCTTTTGATAATGGTAACATTTTGGATAATATTGTGGTTAGTGAAGGGTAGGTAATGCGCTATATTGATAAAATGAAAACGCGTAAATCACCGGGGCCGGATTCCATATATCCTATACAACTAAAAGAATTAAAAGATAGCATTATTGTGCCGCTAACAAAGATTTTTAATGCGTCTATTTCTGAGGGGTGAGTACCAGATAATTTCAAGTTAGCAAACGTAACACCTATCTTTAAGAAAGGTGATAAAGGTGCGGCGGGAAATTATAGGCCAATCAGTTTAACGTCTGTTATAGGTAAGCTACTGGAATCAATAATTAGGGATCATATAGTCGAACACTTGGAATTGCATAAACTAGTTAGAAATAATCAGCACGGTTTTAGGCGAAACAAATCTTGCTTAACTAATCTTTTAGAATTTTTTCAAAGCGTGGTTGACGTTTACGACAGTCATCGGGCGGTTGAAGTAGTGTATTTATATTTTCGAAAAGTGTTTGACACCGTGCCGCACAAAAGACTCATTGAAAAAACTAAGGCTCATGGAATAAGGGGTGTAGTAAAAAACTGGCTAGAAGAGTGGTTGCGAGGTAGGAAACAGAGGGTGGTCGTTGTCGTTGATGGAGCGGAGTCGTGTTGGGCTAATGTAGCGAGTGGCGTTCCTCAGGGCTCTGTATTGGGCCCCTTGCTTTTTCTTATATATATTAACGATTTAGATATCGGCCTAGTCAGTACAGTTTCAAAGTTTGCGGATGACACGAAGCTGGGTGGTAGGGCGATTAATGACGAAGATAGAGGTAAAATCCAGGAAGATATGAATAAAATCGTTGCTTGGTCAGTCACATGGCAAATGAGATTTAACGTTGATAAGTGCAAAATTTTGCATATAGGTTCGCGTAACGGTAATTTTGCGTATAGTATGTCAGGGAAAGAAACATTTAACAAGCGTAGAGCAGGAAAAAGATTTAGGAGTTATAGTCACTGGTGATTTAAAAGTAGCGAAACAAAGTACAGCAGCGGTCAATAAGGCGAACAAAGTTTTTGGTTTTTTAGCTCGAAATTTTGAGTACAAATCGCGCGATATTACAGTTCCTCTTTATAAATCATTAGTTAGACCACATTTGGAGTACGCAGTCCAATTTTGGAATCTGCATATGCGCAAAGATATAGACAAAATCGAAAGAGTTCAAAGACGAGCAACTAAGATGATTCCGTCGCTTAGGTCAAAGTCGTACGAGGATAGGCTTAAGGAGTTAAAATTGACTACACTCAAGACTAGGAGGCTAAGGGGCGATCTAATCCAGGTTTTCAAAATTATGAATGGGTTCGATAACGTAGATAGAGATAGCTTTTTCGAAATATCTCAATATAATAGGACTAGAAATAACGGGTGTAAGTTGACAAGTAGAAGGTTTGAGACAGCAGTTGCCAAAAACTTTTTTACGCATAGAATAGTAAATAGCTGGAATAGTTTGCCGGTAGAAGTAATTAGTAGCACGTCCATAAACATGTTTAAAAATCGATTAGACGCATATGTTGATAGATTGGGTATAGTTTAAGGTAGTAAAATTAAGGCTTT
Organism: Bathynomus jamesi; assembly: GCA_023014485.1. NCBI lineage: Eukaryota > Metazoa > Arthropoda > Malacostraca > Isopoda > Cirolanidae > Bathynomus > Bathynomus jamesi. The sequence continues at coordinate 441,819 of JAJOZX010003226.1, read as the reverse complement.
GTGGTGATAGATCCCACAGCTCAACACAAGTGTTGTGGGATATAGGGAGGCAGCATCTTGGGTTAGGGGATACTCTCTGTCCTTACACACCCCATTTAAAGAGATTCCTCTGCCGAGCGGTGCCCCCCATAGTACTGTGAGGTATTGAAAAACTCATGATCTTCACTTGCCCCTCAAACACCTTGAAATGGGAGACCCAAAATGGATGCACACACATGTCTACATTGCTGTACAGTCTTTACAGCCACACCTACACTTTTCCTCCTAAGTATATATATTGTAATGTATATGGTTGTAAATTTTGACTTGGTCCGCAATCGATATGGACCGTGACTTATTTTTGGTTGGCAAGGTACTAGTATTGATGGATACCGTAATGAAATTGACTGGATTCTTTGGATCTGATATATTTCAATGTTGGTTATAAATAGATATAGAGTGTAACATATTTGTGGATGGTAGTCTATTATGACTTGATCCTCTGGATCCAGAGATTCTATCTTTAGTTTTAAATCGATAATTAATTAGTTTTAAATTGATAATTTTTTAGTTTTGTAAAAATTGGTCGTTGCCAATGTACAGGCAGTTTATACATAAATTTCTTATGTTCTTGTGGTTCGGAACCCACGTAAACTTGTAGGTCCCCTCCGCCACCACGGAGGACATACACAATACACAATTACGAACACTGTTAGGTAGACCAGCCATGAGTGGATCCTAAGGTCTTTGTTAGTCTGAAACATTATAACATTATAACATAAGTTTTATATATATATATATATATATATATATATATATATATATATATATATATAAGAAAAACAATTATTTTAACTAACTTCACCTAAAGTGTCTATTTACCTTTGCTATTTCCTTTCTTTGAAAGCATCTCTGGAAAAAAAATGTATAACGAGGTAAACTCGACACGCATAATGCTCACACCTGGCTAGCCCGAAGCTATTTCAAGACCACAAAGGTCCATTTGGCCTAATTTCACCCCAAAGACACACATCTTCCTACTTTCCCTCTCATACGTTTGTTTTTCTGTTACTGTATATAAATGTTTTTATATTTTATTAACTTCGTTGTTTATATGTCATTTTTCTTTGCGTGTAATTTGCATGGTATCTTCTTTCTTCATAGTCGTGTTAATCCTTTACATGCTATTTCCTTTCTTTGAAAGCATCGATGGAAAAAAAATGTATAACGAGGTAAACTCGACACGCATAAGGCTCACACCTGGCTAGCCCGAACCTATTTCAAGACCACAAAGGTCCATTTGGCCTAATTTCATCCCAAAGACACACATCTTCCTACTTTCTCTCTCATACGTTTGTTTTTCTGTTACTGTATATAAATGTTTTTATATTTTATTAACTTCGTTGTTTATATCTTATTTTTCTTTGTGTGTAATTTGCATGGTATCTTCTTTCTTCATAGCCGTGTTAATCCTTTACATCGTTTAACCCTTTACTGCCCAAACGGAAGAATTTGTAACCTATCAAATACGCGCTCTCATAACTTAACCCTACAAAAAATTCGGACGGTAAAGGGTTAAATGAAAAAATTAAAAGGATTATTATTATGATTATTATTATTATTATTAATACTATGTATTATACATTTTTTTTCAAAATTAACACATGCACTTTGGAAGTATTCAACAATTGGAATTGAATAAAATTACTTTTGCTAGTGAAAAAACTGAATTTAAAATTCATATATATATATATATATATATATATATATATATATATATATACTGTGTATATATACTGTGTATATATACTGTGTATATATACTGTGTGTGTATATATATATATATACAGAGAGAGAAAGAGGGAGAGTCGAAAAACTGAAAACACACACACACACACACACACACACACACGCACACACACACGCACACAGAAAGAAATTTTTGTTTATTCTATATGGATATAATATTCATAGCTTTAATTTTTCATAAGTATATTGGAACTCATTTACCGAATTTGTTTATGATGGTCGTAGTCACAGCAAAATTTTTAAAAACATATAAAAAAGTATCGAAAAGAAAACGCTACATCCCACAAGTACTGAGTCCCGAGTGAATCAAAATAGTACATGCGGTCCCTATTTTTAACACGAAGATTAAGCTTATCGCTCCTCCTCTCGAGTTGATCTGATGAAGTGGTGAGTTGGCTTCTTTTACTCGCCACTTCACATAGGTACACTCGGCTCATTGGGGATTGTATGTAACAAGAAATTACAATTTCACCATCGGGACTCGATCTCTCAACCACCGATCAGCACCCCAGCGTCTTAACCAATAGGATACCTAGGGCGCCCATTTATCTACCAACCCAACCAATAATTCATTTTTACGCGCTAAACAAAATTTAATTACACTCCCACGAGAGAATTCACAAGTAAAATGTCAAGCTGAATACATGAATCAGAGTTGAGGATCGAATAGTATGACCGCAAACAATAATAATAATGTAAAATATTGCCGTGATAGAGATAGCAAATGTTGATCAATGTTGCAAAGGGGTGAGGGTTATTGTATAAAGGGGTGGGTTCTAAAAAGGGAAAACCGAGAATAGTATGGGCACAAATGTTAATGCAACTACTTTCAAGGTAGACATTGCAAATGGCAATACGCGATGTGAGCATTAAATCTACGGAGAGAAGATTAAGACACCATTGGTCGACCAATCAGGACGTCCAAAGCGTGGGCCCGTTATATCGGTGTTACGAATGACCAGAACTGCACAGCATACTCCAGGAAATCAGGGAATTGTACAGAGAGAGCACAATCTCCTTGTTTCCTCCCCCTAATATAAACCGATCTCTTTCTCTGTTTGTGGTATTTAATTTACCTATAAGTTCTGTGGCGCGTGCAACAGGCTACCTTCAGAAGAGGAGAGCAGTTCCTCTGTGGGTCAGTTCAAAAAAATGGATAGGCCGAACCTTGCACACTGATTTCTGTGCAGGAATTTTTTCCCCTGGAACCGTAACCACTGATACATCCTTGGTATGGGATGCATTACTTATTGAGGTACTTCTTGTCCTTGTAACTCCCTATCTCTCATGTACACTTTCTACATTGTGTCCGGCAACTAATGGAGAAACTCTTTCCAAAATTGTTGTGAAAGAAGCTTTATGCAAAACAAAAGCGTAATGAAAAAAGAACAGCTCCAGAGTTCATTCAAACCATGCGTACACTTATCTCGTGTACACAGTTAGTGAAAAATAAAACGCACCAATGAAACTCTAGACTAATTTAAAATAACCTAAAGTAAGCATATATCATCCTTCAATTTCGTACAATTTTTTCTACAACGCATTCTTTCATCTCTCGTTGGACGATCTCGTGATGGGAGGCCGTTCTCTGCGCCCAGATGATGTATTTACTCGTGGTACGGGTGCCACGTAAGACTGTAGATCCACTTCGTCAAATGATCTTAGATATTGCGAAGGGAGTTAAACAGCCTACATCAATCAATCGACAGAATGCGCTGTCGACGCAACGTCGTATACATCCGGTTACAACAACCAAATATGAATTATATAACAACCAAGCCTAATGGTTACTTTCATTACGACATAACTGGATTGAAGTTTGTAAACCAACCACAGGTTAGTGAATTAACTTTTGGATTAACCTTTTCGACTAGTTGTGCAAATTATTATTTTTATGTACGTACGTACGTTTGTATATATGTATATATGTATGTGCAGCAGTTATACGAGTACATTTGATGCATAAGAGACAGATTTGTGGCTAAAGATATGCTAATAATTTTTAACTAAACGTAAATTTCGTACGCAATTATACGATTGTTGCGAGTTATCATTTAAACTATACATGCTTCTAAAATCGACATCGTTGAACCCGTGAAACAACTTGCAAACCTCGATGAGTTGACCGCGCACCCTCCGGGTTTCCAGCGAAAACAATAGGATCCCCATTTATCTACCAACCAACCAGACATTTTCGTGCATTTTCACGAACTAAACACATTTTATTCACACTCCGGCACACTATTTGAGAGAAACATGTGCCCATATTTTTACTTTTTGCCTAGCAAACGATACTCTTCTCTAAATTCTATTAAATACTCACGCAGACCTTTTGCCACAACCTCACTACAAACCTCGTAATGATATATATTAATGTAGTGTAAAAATATTTAAGATTCTCCATGATGACAAGATTTACATTCTCAGTCGCAGGGTATGAGTACTCGGTATGATGCAACATGAAATAATATTGTTTGTCGCACCACTCATCAAAAAGACTCACCGACCATATCCGTTGCTTCTCTTCTGCACGTGTTGTTTCTTCTACTTCACGGTTTCTGTAAGCTTTTATAAAGTTTAGTCTTACAACATACTTCAATACATCACTTGTACCACGAAATTCTGCAATGCTCTCGCCAGAATAACCGTAGAGGTTTGTACCTCTTGTTCCTTCGCACGGGTCAATGTAGATTTAAAAGCATCAAAGGATGGTAGAATAGGGGTCTTTCAGTGTTCATCACATCTTCACACTTTACCGAATAGCACTTCATAAAACTCGAGTACGCAATATTAAAGGTAGCATCACTATTTTTCGATATGCCCAGGTTGTAGCAGGAGTCACGTGACCGATCATACAGGGGGCGGAGCTTAGGACAGGTAATTCAAATGAATGAATTTATTAATATCTTACCACCTGTTAATTTCTAGGAGAAAGAATAAGCGCGAGATATCACATTATAAAAGTTACGCTCGGAATTCCTGGAGTACTGGGGCACAATAGTACCCCGGGTAGAGTTTAAGGATTAAACTTACAAAAAACTCATAATAATTTTGAACTACGACTTCAAGGTTTTACGCACTTCTCTGTTCAGAGTTAAATATAGGCATAAGTTTTCTTCAAAACTGATATTAAGTCAGTTTAAAACTTAAGCTTACATAATGTTTAGTTAACTTTAAACTTGCTTTTCGTTATGTATTAAAACCAATTAGGCCTACTTATTTGAGGTTTGATAGTTCTTCCTCTTTCGAACTCTGTTATCTGAAAGCTCTTCACTCTGTGGTCCTTAAGGTTTTCAGTCCTATTTATTAATGTTGTCTTTAAAGGATAGGTCGTACAGTTAAGTTTCTTCAGAGGAGTATTGAGCTGGTGAAGGAGAGAGTAGGTCTTCTCTTACAAATCCCACTTTTATAGTATTAAATTCTTGAGTGAAATCCTATCACTGCTAAATTTTACATACAAGTTGTATGTCAGTTAGGCATTTGAACGAAACGTTTTTGTAACACTGAATTCGATGTGTAACATTAGCGTAACTTCTCCAGATTGATATATATAATATATATAATGCTAATACCTCTGGGTGATGAATTTATGTTAACACAAGAAATAACAGAAAACACAAGAAAAAACAACTACATAGATTTTGTGATAACAAACAACCTAATAGATAATGTAGAGATATCCCCAACTATAATATCTGATCAAAACATTATTGAAATAACATCCAATATAGAAGCAAGAAGAAAGGAAAGAACACGAACAACAGAAAGAAGCAAATTCAAAATTTTTACTTTTCACACCAAAGGTATAAACTGGGAAGATGTATCCAGCATGGAGGTAACAGATTAGAATTCCATCTTCTTGAAATCATTGTGGAAGGAACAAAGGTACAGGAATCGAATATCGTAGACATACCAATATTATCTTAAGGAAATGCCTAATTCTTAACGTAACTTAACTGAACCTAACCTAACTTACATTTCTTTAGGATGAATTTTACACTTAAACACATGAAATAAATGAATGATGCAAACCACAAGGAAAAAGAAGAAATGTTTCCAAGTCCTTTCGTGTACTGAGCAATACACTTCGTTGGGGAATGGAGAAGGCGAGTGATGAAAATATATACATATGTACAACGGAACAGAGAAATAAAGAGATTAGCACATGGTTAACAAGCATTGATTAAAAGCCAAAGACATTTTAACGAGATATTGTTAATTTTATACATTCCATATGCTATTTCTACTACTACTAATGGGAAAAAAATCCTTGGTTTAACTTTACTTGTTCTAATGTTAGCAGCAACAGAGATGAGTTTTCAGAAATTGCCGTCGCCATCCATCTCCTGGCTCATATTTTTGCCCCGGAATCGTGCAAAACCTGTTCTTCGAGTCGCCAAAATTTCCTTCATAAACCATTTCTTGTTATTTCTTGTGTTAACATAAATTCATCAGCCAGAGCTATTAGCATATATATATATATATATATATATATATATATATATATATATATATATATATATATCAATCTGCGAAGTTACGCTAATGTTACACATTGAATTCATTGTTACAAAAACGTTTCGTTCAAATGCCTAACTAACACAACTTGTATGTAAAATTTAGCAGTGATAGGATTTCACTCAAGAATTTAATACTATAAAAGTGGGATTTGTAAGAGAAGACCTACTCTCTCCTTCACCAGCTCAATACTCCTCTACAGAAACTTAACTCCTTTCATTTGAGAATAAAGTTATCACAGTAAGAATTCATCTCTACGTCCTATCTTTTAAAGACAACATTAATAAATAGGACTGAAAACTTTAAGGACCACAGAGTGAAGAGCTTTCAGATAACAGAGTTCGAAAGAGGAAGAACTATCAAACAAAAAATAAGTAAATGGTTTTAATACATAGCAAAAAGCAAGTTTGAAGTTAACTCGGTAAATGAGTTCCACTATACTTATGAAAAATTAAACCTATGAATATTATATCCATATAGAATAAACAAAGCTTTCTTTCTGTGTGTGTGTGTGTGTGTGTGTGTGTGTGTGTGTGTGTGTGGTCAGTTTTTCGACTCTCTCTTTCTGTCTCTGTATATATATATATATATATATATATATATATATATATATATATATATACCGGGTGTCCCCATAAAATGTTTACACATTATATTAACATATATACATTTAAACTGCAAACACGCAGTATAATTAACGTAAAGAACGATGCTTGTATAGGAGAATATTCCGCGCGAGATGAGAGAGAGAGAACGAAACAAATGAAAAATTGAGGTAACCTCCCGGGAATCGAACCCGGGATCTTCCGATTGCCGGTCGGATATGATAACCATTACACCATGGGCCTCACTCAATCAAATTCCGTAATTCCTCTACATACGCGCAGAAACCAATGCCCCAAGGGGGCACCTCCCGCATGCCGTACATTATATACACTTAAACTGCAAACACGCAGTATAATTAACGTAAAGAACGACGCTTGTATAGGAGAATATTCCGCGCAAGATGAGAGAGAGAGAACGAAACAAATGAAAAAATGAGGTAACCACCCGGGAATCGAACCCGGGATCTTCCGATTGCTGGTCAGATATGATAACCATTACACCATGGGGCTCACTCAATCAAATTTCGTAATTCCTCTACATACGCGCAGAAACCAATGCCCCAAGGGGGCACCTCCCGCATGCCGTACATTATATACATATAAACTGCAAACACGCAGTTTAATTAACGTAAAGAACGACGCTTGTATAGGAGAATATTCCGCGCAAGATGAGAGAGAGAGAACGAAACAAATGAAAAAATGAGGTTCGATTCCCGGGAGGTTACCTCATTTTTTCATTTGTTTCGTTTTCTCTCTCTCATCTTGCGCGGAATATTCTCCTATACAAGCGTCGTTCTTTACGTTAATTATACTGCGTGTTTGCAGTTTAAATGTATATAATGTACGGCATGCGGGAGGTGCCCCCTTGGGGCATTGGTTTCTGCGCGTATGTAGAGGAATTACGGAATTTGATTGAGTGAGGCCCATGGTGTAATGGTTATCATATCTGACCGGCAATCGGAAGATCCCGGGTTCGATTCCCGGGTGGTTACCTCATGGCGCAACCGGGCAACTCACCCTAATAAGGTATACCTCAACATAATTAAATTAAAAAACACTATTTGACAACTCATTTAAATAACTATATAGTGCTCTCTGGTAACCCCTCCATATATAAATAAGTGGTATCTGGCAACTTACAGCCCTCGATATAACCACTGCTTGGCCCCTGGACGCACATAGTGCGTCGGACTCCGGTGGAATAAAGAACTCTCTCTCTCTCTCTCTCCTTCTTAGGTTAAGGCTTAGGTTAGGTTTCCCTTTAGGGGGGGTGATGACATCACACCTTCTCCCCCAAAGACCCTTCTCCGTCTTCTTTCTCTCCCTCTCTTAGGTTGAGGCTACCACTTTGGAGGGAGGCCATCCTCCCTTCTTCCCCCGAAGATCCCTCCCTCCCCCTTTGCAGCATTGATTTGTTGCATAACCCCTTCCCCCCTTTGCATAATCCCCTCCCCTTTCATTGCATAACCCCTCCCCCTTCATTGCATAACCCCTCCCCCTTTGCAAATCCCTTTGCAACACCTTGCAACATTCTTGCACTATCCCATTTTGAGCCCAAACTACTCCCCCTCCTAAATTATTTTCGCTGTTTAAAGCCTTCTACCCCTCCTACAATTTTTCACTTCTTGACCTCTTTTGAAGAATATTCCATTTATACAAGACTTACTCTACATTCAGGTTTTTGATGACATAAATCTTTATTAACGTATAATATTTTATTTAATAATGTACAGTATTAAGAAAATTAATTAAGTACAACAATATATTCAGAAGAAAAATTAAAGGCATAATAAATGTGCTAAAATTCAAGTCACTTTTTCATTGTTCCTTATCACATCAAAAAGGAAAGAAATTTTCAATTTCATTAGGAAATTTTATTTCATATGTTTCTTGCTCATTCCATTGGGCCTTCCATTCAAACTTGGGCAGTTTTCGCCTTGATTCTAATGAGTTTAAGATAAACTTTTGACGGTTGTCATCTCCTATTCTTTCCTGACATGCCTTTGTTACTAGGTTCACTGCCCTTTCCACACTCTGACTGTGGCATGGAAAAGAAGCTATCTCCACTGGCTTACATCGAGCCTGTAGTAGCTCATCGTCGCTAAAATTGTTAACAGCGGTGAAGGAGTAATTACCCCTCAGCATGTACCATCAAAATAATTACTCATTTAGAACCATGGGGGTCAATATGGCCCTATTTTAAAAAATTTATAAAAAATAGTTTTTATTGCTTTTTTATGTTTATTATGATACAAACAGAAAAGAACATGTTTATTTTTCACATTTTGCAATCAAATCAGTAACAAATTAATTTCAAACTTTGCAAAATTAGAAACCAATATAACCACATAAAAATTAATAAATCCTTTTTTAAATGAACTAAAGAATAATTAATTTTTTTGAAATCTAAGCGCTTTTTGAAAATAAAAAATGAGACTTTCAGCAAAAATAAACGTAATTAAAATATTTACTCATCTTTGCACCTAGAGCATAATAAAAAAGTATGAGACTCACAAACAAAATGCTGGCATTTTTTGCATACATCTGGCTCTGGTTGGAGCGTTTCTAACACTTCCAGCTACTTCAGTTCTATCATTATGAATTCCACAGCTCCCTATCATAAGTATGACCTTTTGAGGCGTTTGTTTTGCCATCAATCTCCTTTGAGCATATGACTTGATGAGAGATAAAGCCACCATTTTCATGAAATGCACTCTTTTATTCCTTCTGTTTGCTCCAAAAGTAGGATCATTTTCTGACCCATATGCTTGAAGAAGATTCTTTTGAGCTCTTTGTAGAACCTAAATAAACTAATATGCCTATAAGAGCTTTCAATTCTTCTTTGCATGCATCATACGCGAATCCTTGTCTGCTTGTAAATTTCTCTCTTGTTTGGCATATTTTCTGATTGGTCCATGTTGTAATAACGTCTAACATATCATCCCTTATGAATAAGTTGAATGCATCTTCGGGAGATTTGGCATGAATAGCAGCATTTTTTGGTCCAAGACGCCGCGAAACAATATTTCTTTGAGGTGTTCTACCGCCACGTTTAGGATTTCTTTTCCAAACATATCCGTCTTTCCCAAAGTATTGAGAATTATCCTCAACATACTGTAGCTTATATCTGAATCTTCAGCGCTTTGCTCACTAGTATCGTTCTCGGGTTCTTCATATTCATTGTCTGTATCACTGTCACTTGCCAAATCTTCGACATCAGAGTCAAGATTTACTTCTTCTAAGCATTTTATCATTTCAGTTTCGCTAAGTAATCTTTTATTTGACATTTTTGTAAAGAGGGACTAATAATACTTTAGAAAAAATACTTTAGAAATAATGATACTTTAGAAATTTATAAAATAAAAGAAAAAAACAATATTAGTTATGTTACACATTCAGCCATGGGGTCATATTGACCCCATCGTCATAAAAATACCCGTATCTACCTAATTACTCGTGAGATGACAACAAAACTTGTGAGCAATACATTCAGTCATTAATAAACGAATACATGTGAGCACGATAACCATCGTGGCGGATTTTTAACAAAAATTAGTCATTTGAAATACCTTGGAGTAATATTGACCCCATGGTACCTGCTGAGGGGTAATCTCTTTTTGTCAATTGATCATCTCGGTGTAGTCAGTAGATTGAAAATTGAGGGTTCGAGGCAACTTAAAGTTTCTGGTACCTGAAAATCCTGTTCTTGAAAGGATGATTTTCTGAATAGCTTGCTCCCTAATTTCTAGTCTCTTGTCAGTTACCATTGATATGAATATATTTTGTGGGTGGGCAAAGTAGGCGTTATTTTTTAATACTGGTTCTATGATTGATCTATGTTGTTCATCTAAATTTCGAAGCAAGCACATTAAATGCCAAAAGTTATATGCACCATTAGTTGCATTCGGATGAGATTTTATCGAAAACCACCCTGGAGCATAGAACTGCATAATAATCTTGACTATATCTTGAAGGTTTTTATCGGGATTTGGCGTTGAGATATATAATCAAAGGACCCTTTTGGCTAGAGTTAGCCAGCGAGCATGGTGAATGGTACCTGGGGATCGAGTGGACAGATCTTGAGAAGTGTCTCCAGTTTGCATTGCCAGACACATATCACAGAGATATCTTTGATCACTGCTTAGCTTCTTCAAAACATTTGCTAGAATTTCTTTAATATTTCCCTTTACGCGAGAATATTTGACTACCTCCAATTTTGTTAAGTCTGTTTTCAGTTTATTCCCAATTGAACCCACAAAAGTATTTGGACCTGTTGTTTTACCATGAATGGCTTTGTAGACGTGCATAAAAGGCAGCTCATTCAAATGCAAGCGGCACACCAACCACTGCACTGGTCTGTTAAGATGAATTTCAACCAGTTTTATGGCTCCACCAATTTTTTCTGTATTTACATGAGTACCATCACACAGTAAAACTTTGATAGTATCTGTGCTGTTCGAGTCTATAATAATAGTTATCAACTCTTCTGCTATGCAACGAGCAGTTCCATTATCTGGTGAGACATAGTCTACATAGTGTTATTCTTTTATCTTTCCACTTTTAGTTAATGTGTTATCTTTCCTTCCATCAATCCAAGGCACTCCATTGTTAGATTTTCGAATTTAGACCTAAAAGTATTTGTTTCACCCATGCGATTTCTTTCTCTTTCTAATTTCTTTCTGTCAAGCATGTTGGTGTGGTTAAGGATCCCCATATCTTTTAAAGCTGCATTGACAATTGCAGCTGCAGCTCTACAACTTATACGATAACGATCTGCTGTTAATGCTAGGTTTTTATAGGAGTCCCTGTTCTGAATATTCTCAGTCATTTCTAAATCGGCCTCATAATCTAAATCCTGACTCTCTGAATCTACATCCATGTCTTCTTCGGTATTTTCTATAAATTCAGATGGTAAAACATTGGTGGCTTCAGTCATTTCTTCTTGTGCTTTTAGTTGACGGTTTTGTGCTTCGTGGGCTCTTGCTAAAGATCTCTTCTTTGTTGAACTAGCTATGCGATCAATTGGTCCTAACTGATTTTTTTCTTTGTTTTTGACCCACAAAAGACTCCCATTCTGCCATTGGTATTTTATCCTTACACCTGCAAGATTTCCTATCAATTCCCTTATCATAGCATTCACAAGAAGATATATCAAACATTTCACCATACTGAGCTACTTTTAAGGCAAAACTTTCATTTTTTCGATGTAGCGGCACCTTGTTCAATTTTGAGGCTTCTTCTTTTAGTCGACTGACTCTAAGATATATACCTTTGGTGTTAATCGTAGGAAAAGAAAATTTCATCCAAATGTCTTCAATATCTTTTACAACAACACTGTAACAATCATTAGCAGTTGCTGGTCCTTTTGATTTAGCTTCTTCACGACGGCGCACAAAAAAGTAGTGTCTCCCAACATCTGCTTTTGAAGGAGTCATGGCTGCTGGGAATTCCGTAGGATATCCAAAGGCTGCATTTGAGAACTTGCTTCTAGTAGTCATAGTTTATATTCAGAAGTAAAATCAAATTATATGTAATTTATAATTTATGATCATTCAAATCATAATTAAAGCAAATGCAAATTATTTATATTTATCTGAAAAATTATTTATATTTATCTGAAACATAAAAATATCAAGCATTAAACAAACAACCTATCATGTAACATATAACAACATTAAACATATGCAAATATGAAGGTAAAAAAGGGAGGAGGAGTATGTGATAGGGGTAGTAGGGTAGCACATGCTTGATTTTTTAATATTTTGTTAAAGTGATTAAAAAAACTTTCTCACATAATGTACTTTTTAAGAAATAACAGTTTTCCCATTTAAATATATACAAATATGAGGGTAAAAAAGTGGGGGGGGTATGTGCTAGGAGTAGCAGGGGTAGCACATGCTTGATATTTTAATATGTTGTTAAGATGATAAAATGAAACTTCTCATCTAGTGTACTTTTTAAGAAATAAAAAATTTACCATTTTCAACCCGGCCTAATATATATATATATATATATATATATATATATATATATATTAACCCCTCTGTCTATGGCAGCGGTTCTCAAACTTTTTCTTCTTCTGTACCCTTTGAATTCTTTCAGATTTTCTGGATTTTCGAGAGAGAGAGAGGATTTTTGCTTTTTTTACGACCGTGTGACTTGTGGCCGTTTGTTAATCATATATAAAATTAAAAGGGTTATATTTTCATGACCCCCTCGCGTACCCCCTAAGATTCCCTCGCGTACGCCTGGGGGTACGCCGTACCCCAGTTTGAGAACCACTGGTCTATGGCCTTGGGCGGTTCGAGGTTGACGGGGGTTCTGGTTAGGTGGCAGCAACGGATTTCTCACTCTGGGGTAGCTGGTACCGTGTAGGAAATCGCAGTAGTTTATCTTATACTGCACTCCGATTTCTTCTTGTAGTGGATCGGAGGATTCTATGAAACTTACTAAATTATCTAATGGTTCCCCGATTCTTCTTGTAGCGTATGGGGAAATTATTATTTTTTATTTTAAGACTAAGTTCTCTGATGAAAGCAGGGCTCAAAGGAGAAGACAAAGATATTCTCTTACTGTAGTTTACTGCTTCTAAAATGTTACAGGTAATGCTCATCCTCTTCATCAGTTCAGACAATTCAGAATGCTAATTTGAAAACGTTTTTGACTTTATATAGTGAATTTCTGGTGACATTATTATTTAATGTTAACCTGTTGTTTATAATTCTCAATAGGCTGCATTATTTTGGAATATATTTGAAGATAAAGATAAATTTTTTGGCTGTACAGCGTCTAGACAGATAAGCAAGATATTTGAAGATGAAGTCATATTTTTCTTTTAAACAGCATATTGAGAGATCTGATGTTATCATGATTTGCCAAGTTAACTAAAAAGGGAAATTGAAATATGAATTTTATTATGGATTAAAATTAAACATGCATGTGAGCCAAAATTAAATGCTTAAAATTTAAGATTGGGTGTTAAGCAAGACATGACTTCATCTTTTACAACGAAGAGAGAATGTATAAAGAAAATTAACATTGCAGAATTTAACAAGATTACATTATGAAGCTAAATCTAAAAAAAAATATTAAGTAATGTAAAAAGAAATAAATCATCAATTATTCACCAAAAATAAAATAGAAAGAAAATAAAAAATGTAGCCGAACTTGCGTCAGCGTTATGCGAGTTTGGACTCTATATGCAAATATGAATATAAGAATATAAGAATTACACTGGTATGCATCAATTTTGCTGTCAAGGGTTTTGTAAGTGATTCTTATAGAGTGTTTCCTACTGATTTCGAATCTGCAATCCGTTTTTCTCAATCAGCTCAGGTTATCCGGCTATGGCCTCATAAGTAAAATAGAATTTTTCGTGATTTTGTCGAAACGGAATTGGAACAGTAACATCTATCATCACTTGTTTCACTTGTATAATATTTTTTTACTTTTCAGGCATATAGATAAAATATTTCATAATGAATAGAGCGTGTAAAAATGATCCCAATAGATTCTGCTACATATGTGGGACGGTTACCATGCCAAATAACCAGTCCCAAATCACTAAATTTGTGAAGACAATGTATAGAGCATACTTTGGAATTAAGCTAGGGGACCAGGACAAAAATTTCGCCCCTCATATGTGCTGCAAGACGTGCATTGAAAATTTGAGAAGATGGAGCAAAGGCAGAGCGAAATCTTTACCTTTTGGAATTCCCATGATTTGGAGAGAAGGAAAGGATCACGTGACAGATTGATATTTCTGCATGACAAACCTCCAAGGTGGGCTTATAAATTTATTTTTCTTAAATATTTTGAAATCCTCGTATGAAACTTGACATAATATTCACCATAATGTAATATTCACCATATATAGCATAATATTCACCATAATGGTAATCATACATTTACATATACATATTGTTATAGAAAATACATTTACACATACATATTGTTATACAAGTTACATTTACATATACAATGATTGTATATTTTCTTTCTTTTTCATTCATATTGTCCCTGAAGGGACAATATGAATGAAAAAAAAAAGAAAATATACAGACTCCATCGACCTATTTCATATCTTACAGACCGCAGCCTTCCCTCACGAGCCGCCACTGTCTGAATGCTTCTTCTATTTCATATGCAAGTTTTATATCCATGTTTCTGTGTTTCTATTTTCAGGAGTTAACAAGAAGAATAAACACATTGTTGTATACCCTGACATTCCTTCTGCTATGAGACCTGTACCCCATGGTCCTGGAATTCCAATACCCGACCCACCTCAAACCCTGGACTTCGATGAGTCTGATGATGAATCAATGACCAATGCCAATGACCAGTCCCAGTCGTATATACCTCAAAATACCGCTTCAAATGAGCCGAGGCCTCTAAACCAGGCCAAACTTAATGATCTTACCAGGGATTTAGGACTTTCCAAATTAGCTGCCGAGATCTTGGGCTCACGACTTCGAGAGGACAACTTGCTGGCTCCGGGAACAACATTCTCCTGGTATAGGAAACGAGAGGAAGAATTCCGCAAGTTTTTTGCAGTGCACGAAAATACCTCTTCCTTAGTGTACTGCTGCAATGTTGAGGGGCTAATCGAATCCTTGGGCCTGCCATATAACGCATCAGAATAGAGGCTATTTATAGACTCGTCTAAACGAAGTTTGAAAGCAGTACTTCTCAACATTGGGAATAGGGTTGCATCAGTCCATGTAGCACATTCCGTACAACTTACTGAGAGCTACGATAACATGAAAATTTTACTGGATGCTATTGACTATGTTGTTTTTCCAAAGGTTATTTGAGAGCGTATAAGAACACTTAACTTTCCCACAGAAGTGATACTGTCCAGTGCATAGATTTTTTTATCTGATAGAACAAATTCTCTAAATTCTTTCAATATTTTCATTTTTTTTCAGATTGTGGCATTTGTATTGGGAATGCAAGGGGGATACACGAAATACCCATGTTTCCTCTGCAAATGGGATAGCCGAGCGGATGAGAAGCACTATGCACAGCGTGAATGGGCATCCAGAGAGAATTTTGAACCTGGGTCGCATAATGTCGTTTCAGTGCCCCTTGTACCACCACCAAAAATTTTGCTCCCACCACTTCATATTAAGCTGGGCTTGATGAAAAATTTCATCAAATCAATGAATAAGGAGGGTTCAGCATTCCGATATCTCGAGAGTAAATTTCCTCATATATCTGATGCTAAACTAAATGCTGGGGTTTTTGATGGTCCTCAAATTCGAACATTGATCAAGGATACTCAGTTCGAAAACGCAATGACTCCAACTGAGAAGAATGCCTGGCAGGCATTCAAATCAGTTGTCACTGATTTTCTTGGCAAGCGTAGAAGTCCAGAATACGAGTCCGTTGTTGAAAACTTGATAGCTTTCAAAGCTCATGGGTCGCGCATGTCCATAAAAATGCACTTTTTGTGGTCCCACTTGGACTATTTTCCTGAAAATTGCAGGGATTATAGTGAGGAACAGGGTGAACGATTTCACCAAGATATCAAAATAATGGAAGAGAGGTACCAGGGAAACTGGGATATCAATATGCTGGCGGACTATTGCTGGTGTTTGAAGCGAGACGTGCCCGAAGAAAAACACAGACGGAAAGCCAAAAAAACTTCATTCCTTCCTCATTAAACTTTTTTCCATATTCATTGTATGAATAAAATATTTATTCACACAATGTTTTCATTTTTCACGAGTGTTCTTATAATATTACTCGTATCTACAGTGTTTAAGCTAAAAACATCAATAAATTTGGGGATAAAATTGGACTTATAATAAGTGGCCAATAGAGAAAAAACCTGACCTGATTGAGGAAAACCAATGTCATTTTCGAATTCAGCATGGTCGAATTATATAATATGAGTTGAAAAAACCCTCACAGCAGACAAAAAAATTTCATATGCATACCAGTGTTATTCATTGTTCACTTTTACATACAGTATATATATATAGACGTACACGTTATGCATATATATATATAATATATATATATATATCAGCAAGGACCACAGAGAAAATGAAAGGAAACACGAAGTCCGAGCGCTTTCGTGAGATATTCAAATCTTGTCCCTGAAGATGTGAATATATCACGAAAGCGCTTGGACTTCGTATTTCCTTTTCCTTTTCCCTGTGGTTCTTTAGTTATTAAAAAGATCACGTGTTGCTTTGTGATTTCTTTGCATATACAGTATATATGATGAAAATAACCACGAAGGAAAAAGGAAACAGAATGGTGCTGAAGCGTCTGAGGATGTCATTAGACGAAAGCGCTTGAGCACCATTCTGTGTTTCCTTTTTCCTTCCTGGTTATTTTCATCATAAATATTATTCACGTGTTACTTTCGTGAAATAATTTTCATATCTATTATATTATATATATATATATATATATATATATATATATATATATATATATATATATATATATATATATATATATCAATATATATATATATATATATATATATAGAGCAGTATATATACATATATATATATATATATATATATATATATATATATATATATATATATACATATATATACAGGGTGGGCCTTTTAACTCTGACGGTTTTAATATCCTTATAACTTTTTTGTTTTTTAACCAAATCAAATAAAATTTATACACAACATAGTTACATGCATAAAGTTTTTTTGGATATAAATTTAATTACCTTTATAAACTTACAAGGTTAGTTATAAACTTCAATGTGATTTCCACCATTTTCGATCAGTATAGGCAGCCTTGCTCTGTATTTCAAAGCCACCTTTTGTCGCATTTCAACCGTAATTTCACCAAAAGTACTACTCAAAAGAAGTTAAGGGTCAAAGGAAATTTTTTGATCATTTTTGTAAGTATGTCTTTTTAAGCCAGATAGGGTTAGAATATCCCCCTTTGGGTTGTCATTTGGACTATAGACATCACGTTATTATGGGACATGCAATCATTGCACTTATCTTCAGAAACTTTTTAAGTTAACCCAGATTTCCTTTTCATAGATTTGAAGCACGAACTTAGTCAGACTAAACTGACAAACTGCCTCGAAACACCCATTGTGACACCTCATGCACCATTTGCACGTGTTGTGCATGAGTGTCATTCCATGCATGCCAATTTTAGCAATAAAAGGGCTGAGCATTTTCCATTCATCATCACTTGAAATTTGAAGATGGTTCGACGACAACTCAGCATCCAAGACAGGGGAAGGGCCATTGGCTGGCTACAAGATGGACAAACTCAGAGAACTGTGGCTCAGCGTCTAAATGTAAGCCAAAGCGTTATCGGCAGACTCTGGCAGAGGTTCAGGACAACTAATGCTGTTCAGAATCGCCCCCGTTCTGGAAGACCCCGATCAACAACAGCACGAGAAGACCGCTTCCTGATGATAACGGCGTTGCGACAGCGCTTTGTGACCGCACGGCATCTTCGGGATCAACTCAGAGCTGCCAGAGGCACCAACGTGTCCGACCAGACCATTAGGAATCGTCTGCGAGACCGAGGTTTGCGATGCCGGCGTCCTGCAGTCCGACCACCGCTACTTGACCGTCACAGAAGGGCTCGCCGAGATTGGTGCAGACGTCATATCCGGTGGAACCGTGGTCAGTGGGCAGAGACAATGTCCAGAGATGAGTCACGCTTCTCGCTCCAGTTCAATGATGGCCGGGCTCGTGTTTATCGTCGTCAAGGAGAGAGATCTGCTGATGTCAACGTTGCTCAACGTCTACCATTTGGAGGAGGAAGTGTGATGGTGTGGGCGGGGATATCCATGAACCACAGAACCCCTCTGTACGTCGTCAACGGAAATTTGACTGGTCAGCGTTATCTCAACGAGATTGTTCAACCTCTGGTAATTCCACTTCTGCAGCGGATTGGACCAGGAGCTTGGTTCCAGGACGACAACGCAAGACCTCATCGTGCCAGGGTGGTGACCGACTTCCTGCAGGAGCAGAACGTTCAGCACATGGATTGGCCTGCATATTCACCCGACTTGTCACCCATTGAGCATGCGTGGTATGAACTAGGGCGGCGAGTTCGATCACATCACGTCCCTGCCGTCAACCTCCGGCAACTGGCTCAGCGATTAGTCGCAGAATGGCAAGCGATCCCTCAACGTTATTTCCAACGCCTGATGAACAGCATGCGCCAACGTTGTCAAGAATGTGTGAATGCTAACGGTGGCTACACCAGTTACTGAAGCTTCTGCGACTTGTGTGAACATCATTTTGGGGGGTGCATGACTTTTTTTCATCAGGGTAATAAACTAGTGTCTAATCAAAAGTTTTTTTGTTGTGTTTTCTGTTCTTGAGCCATCAAAGAATTATTTTGTCATTAGTCGTCACCATTTCAGCTCGTTAGCTTATATTTATATGCACAAATATTTTTGACCCTTAACTTCTTTTGAGTAGTATATATATATATATATATATATATATATATATATATTCTCAGAAGGTCACTAGCTTTGAACGCTTTCTTGGTGTAATATCCATTGTAAATTTGTTTATTTAACAAAACTAAACCTAAAATCAGTTAGTGTCACTGTATTTAAATTGTAACCAATTGGCGAACACACAACACATCCAAACCGTATGAAGCACGAAGCTACACTGATGTAAACTGTGTATAGAAAAATTAGAAATATACTACAAACATGTAGCATCAAAAGTTGCCAAAATCAGTAAAGAAAAATTAGTCAAAATCGGTTCAGATTGGTTCATGTTCCATAGAGAGATTAGTTACCGCCAGCAGTTCTTTAAACATAATTTATACCCAAGACGCCTATTTGACAGTTCTCTCAACCGTTTCCTCCAAAACCTTTTTCAGGTTCAACATTTGGTTCCCACTGTTCCTAAACTTGTAATGTATTTTAAACTTCCCTTTCTTGGCCATACCACTCGCGAAATGAACAGGCTCGTTCGTATTGTCCTATTGAAGTCCTTTCCTCAATGTTGTTTCCAACTTATTAATGGTAATTCCTCCTCCATCCATAACTTTTGTAGCCACAAGGAACGCCTCCCCTCGTTTATCAGATCATCTATGATATATCTCTATACGTGTGCGGTCTGTAATGCCCGCTACGTGGGTTAAACGTATTTTACGTGGGTTAAACTACGTGGGTTAAACTGGCCGTCCCCTATCTAATCCAGAATACTCAGCTATTCGAAATCACAGTAAATTAGCCATTCAATTCTCTCTTCTGTCTTCCCAGCCTACTGAACTCGACAGAAAAATCACAGAGTTGCTATACATTAAAGATTTGACCCCTTACCACTGTCAAAAGGAAGTCGGTAACAATGTAACTTAGGCTTGCATTAAACATCATAGTTGGAATGGTCAAATAACCAGATAAAATTCAAATAATTCTATGAAATTGTATTATGTACAAAATATGGTCAAAAGGCCGGATAGTGAACCACTGTTGTTCTAAAGATAATTCAATTAAAATTGTAATATGTATGCGTTTATTCATTCTAATGGTCTCGCGTATTACAACACGGCTATATTAAGTTAAATAACTACCAATTCTAGATTAAACTTGTATAACAGTCAAAAATAAAAAGTTTGTGCATTTTATTTAATTGTCTCAAATATCTTTTCTTCAAAAGAAGTAATTGGTGTCAAAGTTGTCATTGTAATTGATTCCATGCCAAAATTGGCTGACAGTCGTATTTTAACTGGCTTATGCATTTTATTTTAAGTGTCTTGTGTTAATTCTAAAGATCAAATTCTTGAAGTAAGAATAAATGTCTCCGAGGTCATTTCCCTAAACAATTATTCATGATTGCCAAAATTTTATTGTTGTATTGTAATTGGTTTAGTAAGATCTGTGACTAATATATTATTTTTGTAAAAGGTTTATAATTATCCCCCGACAGGAATTGACAGAGAAATATGAATATATATAATCAGTGATATATAAACCTAGGTTTACATCTATGTGATGTGGTTTAAATGAAAACAGGCTAAAATAAAGGTATATTCATACCATAAATATAAAGAAATAAACTGCGTCATCATAATAATATATATATATATATATATATATATATATATATATATATATATATATATATGTATATAGAAAAGAACAGTCTGCTATTAGAAGTCATTCTATTAAGTGTAAGGTTGACGTTTCTGTTCACAATTTAAAAATTCATAAATCATTAAAATGCTCGTCCTTCCTTCGTATTTACAAATCCTTGTGTATTAAATTTTGGAACTCTAGTTTAAACATTGATTCTGGCTGTTACCCCCTTTATATTAATTAGAATAACTACCCACTAAATTTTCCATTGTGACCCCGTCTCCTTTACGCTTCAGTTTCTTGTGGCTGTCAAGTGAGCATGGGTATATCAATTTACTCTTGTGATTTTTCGTTGAACTTTTTATTTCGTTTCAGTTTTTTATTTGTAAAGTTTTTTAACAATTTTACTTTTGAATGTCTTTAGTTTTAAGTTTTATTTTTATCATTCGTATATTTTTGTCATTTATATAATTTTTACTTTTGATTTCTTTTTGGCTTATGCCTCTTTCTACTTTGTAATTTTAATTTTTGAACAGTTTTAATTTTGTACTCTAGATTAGTTTTTAACTCTCGACATTTATATTTTTTGTCGTGTATTAATTTTAGCTTTTATTTATTAGGCCTTGAAAATGGGTAGAGTTACCTGAAAGCCCGAAACATCGGCTGCAGCCAAATATAATGACCTTTTTGCTCTACGTCTTCGTTTTTATTCTAAATGTAAAAGTACGTCTCCTTACGAGGGATCCTATTTCATATATATATATATATAAATATATATATATATATATATACACACACACACACACAGGGTGGGGCAAAAGTCGCCCATCATAGGAATTTCCAGTGTTGATTATAATA
This sequence comes from Bathynomus jamesi, assembly GCA_023014485.1. Lineage (NCBI taxonomy): Eukaryota > Metazoa > Arthropoda > Malacostraca > Isopoda > Cirolanidae > Bathynomus > Bathynomus jamesi. The sequence continues at coordinate 419,994 of JAJOZX010003226.1, read as the reverse complement.
TTTTTTTTCTTTTAGGTAGGAGATGGCTGAGAAATTAACAGTCGACGGGAGGGTGAGCTTGGTTTTACAGTAATGTATGGAATACCAGGTACTACAAATCGATGAATCTGTACAGAATTTAAATTCTGTATCGATTTGTTGTACTTGGTATTCCATACATTAAAACCAAGCTCACCCTCTCGTCTATTGTTAATTTCGCAGCAATCCCCTACCTAAAAGAAAATAAATAATATAACTTATTATAATAGGGTGAGTCAATTTTAGGGAGCAAAGTGAAATCTTTAGATTTTCAAAGACTATGGTGACCAAATGATGCATTTTTATGTGCTAAATTGAAATATGGCTTTAAAATCCAGATTTGACCACTCCGAGCTACTTATATTTGAAGTTGAAGTTTACGAAAAATCAGCAATTTTTGCAAGTATTTTTTTTATCGTATACAGTATAACTACATTTTTAATACATTACATACAATTAAAGACATTTTGAATGTATTTCAATATTAAAACTTAGAAATATAGATAGGTTTCTTGAACTTTGCCAGGGATGCCATGTCTGCCTTGCACTTGTTCCTGGACATGAGCTCCCTACTGGCCACCTGGCCACTGATGTACGCCTCCCTCCTCTCTTGTGAGTAAACATGTTGTGCTGCTTCAGTTGTCATCCTTATACACCTCTCTACTGACTGTGTGTGTGAGGGCCATGCAGGAACTTGCATTGGTCTATGCAGAAACTCTTTGATTGCAGCAGTGGTGAGGGAGCAGGTCAGAGGAGGCTCAGTCACGCCAGAGCTCCAGTCAATAAGCTCCGAGAGTTTGGTGGCATCTGGGTTGATGTCAGGATTCTTCCTAGGTCTGATACTGCAGTCTCCTACCTGTGTGTCCTTATCTCCTTCACCTCTGATTTCCAGTATTCTCTTCACTGCCTCCCTCCTCTCCTCCTCCACCTCACTGCACAGCATGGCCTGGAGCACAGCCTCAGAGTGTGCATACCAGGCTGATCTCTTCACTGTAGGCATCACTATTCCTATCACCTCCTTCTTCTGACTTCTGAGCAGCTCCAGCTGGTACAGTACATGCCTGGGACCCTCCACCTAGCTGTGATTTAACTTGATGTTGAACCAGTTTGGCATGTAGACTCCCACTATGAAATCCACAATTATCCTCGGATTCTCCAGGTTCCTACCCTTCAGCCCATGTTTGGAAATCCACAATCTGCAGAACCTTAGAACCGTGGTGAGCCACCTACTGTGACAGACTGGCCCAATCTCCAGGAGAGCTAGACTCTGAGGTACCTCTCCCGATCTGATGGCAGTGATGATTCTGTAGATGGGGTACAGGAGGACCAACAGTGATCCTCGTGAAGTTTGGGTTGATCTCCAGCTCAGTGGCAGTGTCTAACATTTTCCCTAGGGGCTCAGACCACTTGTTGTTGTTCAATGTCTTGCTATCCAGTGCAGTCACCAGGTGTCTGAGATTCAGCTCCCCAGTGTGCAAGTCACAGACAATCCACACCAACTTCCTGCTAAGCTTGGCCTCCACATAATGCATTACTCCTCCCTTTCAGCCAGTATTCACATTAGTACTGTCACCTCCTATGGCCAAAAGGGTCTGGTCTGCTCCTCTCTCTCTTAGCCAGTTCACCAGATGATCAGTAATGACCTCAGCATGACTTCTCTCCTCTGCAGCTTCCTCTGGTACAAAATGCCACAAATATTTCCCACCTGGTTCATCGCACACTGTGTAGTGTTCTTCCTTAATGAGGCCAGGAAACTGCCTGTCACTACCCTCAGCTTCCATCATCACTTTGGTGTCATCTCTTTTCCCATCAAAGAAGATACAGGTGATGCCATTTTCCCTACTCTCTTCATCAAACTTCTTGACCAGCTCCTTAGTCAGTTTCTTCTGAGCCCTTCTCACCTTGTTGTGGTCAATCACCAGTGCTGTGTCAAACTCTGTGATAAGACCAGCATCAATCCAGGCAGCAGTGGCAATCTCTGCACTCTTTCTCAGCCCAGTGTGATGTCTCGAGCTAGCCAGAGGTATGTTGGTGATATCTTCAGTGTTGTATTTCTTCTTCTTAGCCACAGCCAAGAAAGAAGTTGTCACAGCCTCTGATATGAAGTCTTCGTCCTTCTCTCTCCTCCCTGCCTCCTCCAGTATCTCTCCACTCTCCTCCAACTCTATCTCCAGCAATGACTCCTCGCTCAACTCCTCTTCGTTCTTGGCTGACTCCTCCGCCTTCCTCCTTTTCTTCTCCTCGGCCTTCCTTCTCTGCTCCTGTCTTTGCAGCACTGCTTCCTGTCTCCTGGTCTCAGGGTGATCTGATCTGATCTGATGTGCCCCCACATTTCCCACCTTTTCTCTCTGACCTTTAATGAAGGCAAACTCCTGCACTGGTATCTTCTGCTCGCTCCTGCAGCTGCAGTCAATTTGAACCTCACTGTTGCAGACAGGGTTGCACCCAAGCTCACTGCAGCTCCTGATCACACAGTGACAGGTCAGGATGTCTACCAATTTGTCCAGTTTCATCATGAACCTATCTTTGACCTCTAGCTTCACATTGCCAATGGACACCTTCACTGCCTCATTCCACGGTGCCTTCACTTTAACCCTGATCCTGACCTCAGTGTTGATTACAGGTCCTGTAAATAGAGCGTTGGCCTTTCTCCACTGAGCCAGTAGCCCTGGAACAATGCCGTTGTTAATCAGGTCATTAACTGGGTAATTCCTCTTGTCTTCCTCACTCATCTCTCTCCTCAACAAACCATACCTCAGCAGATCTCTGGCTGTGGGCAGCTCAGCAGGGGGAAGTTCCCTCCCAGTCCCAACCAAATGACTTAGGTGACAACTTGATTTGCTTCTGGTTCTGATTTCTTTCTGACTCATCCTGTGGACCTGTGAACAAAAGAAATGTCATTGAAATTTGGAAAGGCCTACTGATTATGATTACATAAAATTAAGTTAATTGAAATTCTTAATATCTTCCTATAAGCTCAGATAAAAAGTTGTGTTGCTATAGGTACAAGACTTAATTATTCAAAGTAATGACAATGTCATATATCTATCATATCAAAATATACAGAAAGTTTGGGTCACACATAACATTTCGAATAATTTGAATTACACAATATTTACATTACGAAGTAATCAAAATTGTCAAAAAGGAGGGAAAGCACATACATTCACAATCAAAACTCCAGCATTTGTGACTCTGTGAAACTTAGAAACCATACTGCACACCAAAAATAACCAAAGTTGACCACACATATCAATGGAACATTGATATACGATGCTACAGTCATATTTAGGTTATATTTCAAACCTTTATGGTCAAATATATAGGTAGGTAAATGGCTTTTTTAAACAACACTAAAGATATTTCTAAGTTTGCTAGATAATATGACATCATTTGAGCATTAGTAGTTTTTGAATTGTTGACTTTACTAAAATTGACACACCCTAATATTATAATCACACTGAAAATTCCTATGATGCGCGACTTTTGCGCCATCCTTTATATATATCCACACTGAGATACACAAGACAGAAAAATTCACGTTCAAACTTTTCCTTCAGATGGAAAAATTTAAAGAAAATGACTGTAGAAAAATTTTACATTAAATAAATTATTTCTTAATAAAAAGAATTTAACAAAAAAATATTAAATGCATAAAAATTTTTATTATAAAAGAACTAAAATAATTAAAAAGAACTTTGGAAAAAATTACAAAAATAAATTACTTAAAATATGAGCATTAAAAACGAAACTGCTTTATTTTAAATTAAAAAAAAATTGCAGTCACATTAAAACCGACTTGAACAATAAAATAGAATTACATATCTCTCAGCAAAATTTTAAAAAAATGAAATTCCATATACGCATACTCCTTTCACAAAAATCTTTATATTTGTTGAAATACGTGCTTAAGAGTGTATTACACCAAAGATGGAGTCTCAAGAAAATTAAGTTCACAAGTCCGTCAACATGTACGATATATAAGCGTTCATACAGGCTGTGGCAAAACAGTGTTTATGGTCAAAGTTAAGAAAGAAAAAGACGCTAGATTTTCGAAGCCTTGGCACAAAACAAAGATGTAATGTATACTGACTTTGCTAAAGTCTTCGATAAATGTCACTATGGAATTATAGCACACAAACTTAAGAATATAGGAATTACTGGAAAGTTAGGAAGATGGATATTTAATTTCTTGACGTAAAGAACACAAAGAGCGGTAGTAAATGGAGTTAAATCGGAAGTCTCAGAAGTTGTGAGCTCTGTCCCACAGGGGAGAGTATTAGCAGATATTGATGCAGATATCAATGACAGTATTGTATCATGTTTCGCAGATCACGCAAAGATATGCAAGGAAATATTGAACGAAGATGACGTAGGAAAATTACAAAACGACATTGAAACATTATTCAAGTGGACAAAAGACAACAATATGAAGTTCAACGAAGAAAAATTCCAACTTCTAATATATGATAATAATAAGGAGCTACAGAATAAAGGGCACAAAACTATGAAAGCCAAACAGATAGCACTAAATCAACAAGTCAGGGATCTTGTAATAATAATAATGTCGTCGGATGCAGAATTTAGAGAGCACTAAAGCATCAAAATTACAGCGGCTACAAAAATAATGGGAATTATCTGGAGGAGCTTCCGCAGTAGTGAAGCAAACATCATGCTCAAATTATGGAACAGTCTAGTCCTACCGATAATTGAGTATTGCTCAGTACTCATAAGCCCATACAGAAAACAAGACATTGCTAACATTGAAGCTATACAAAGGACCTTTACGTTTAAGATGAAACGAAAGGTGAAGACTACTGGTCTCGACTACAATCCCTGAAACTCTACTCCTTGGAAAGAAGACGCGAGCGGTACACAATAATATATGAGGGTGGGCTGAAAAGTAATGCCTCCACTCAAATTTTGAACGGGTTGAAGGAGTTTATCGAAACAAAAGCAGATATGTACCTTAGAGTTTATTCTTCAAAAAGATACATTTACTTTTCTGTAAAATCACCCTCTACCTCGATACATTTACGCCAACGATAAATGAGTTTTTGAAATCCATCCCTGTAAAATTCGGAGCTTTGACTGCGAAACCAAAATTTCACAGCGGCCTTAACTTCTTAAGACTTGTACCGATTTCCATGGAGATGTTCTTTAAGTTTAGGAAAGAGGTGAAAATCGCATGATGCTAAATCGGGGCTATATGGTGGATACGGCAAGACGGTGCATTGCAGATCCTCAATTGCTTCTCGCGTTTGAACACTGGTGTGAGGCCGTGCGTTGTCATGGTGAACAATGACTGCGTTTATGTGAGTGCGAACCCTCCTGATCTGTTTTTTCAACTTCTTCAGAGTTTCAATATAACGTGCGGAGTTCATTGCTGTCCCTCTTTCCGTAAAGTCTTCGAGAACACCACCATTGATATCTCAAAAAAGTCATCATCACTTTTCCAGCCGATATTTGAACTTTGAATTTTTTTGGTTGCTGTGAATTTTTGTGCCGATATTCCATGGATCGCCGTTTATTTTCAGGGTAATAATGGTGGACCCACGTCTCGTCTCCTGTCACAATGCTGGGCAGAAATTCATCTTCATTGTTGAAGCGCTGCAGATTTTCTTGGCAAATGAGTAGTCTCTCAGTTTTCATCTCGGCAGTGAGCAGGCGAGGCACCCATCTGGCGCAGACCTTTTGGTAATCGAGAATACTGACAATGTGTCCCACTCGCTCTTTGGAGATATCGAGCATTGCAGCAATTTCATTTTGTTTAATGCGACAATTTCCACGAATAAGTTCATCAACGTAGTTCCGATGAGATTCGTCAATTGCCGTTACAGGCCTTCCACTTCGCGGTTTGTCCCATGAATGTCTATGGGGGCAACACTTTCCGCGGTCAAAAATTCAATTACGGCACGTTGCTTGAAGCGAGCGTCTTTACTCCTTTCCACTGTAATCGATACTGAACCAACGTGTGGTATGAGTAGGCTTTATTAGGCTATAACACAAAACCAGTTTTATATCGTTACTTCTACACAATCTGGAATGAGATGGAGATATCAAGTTACCTCTACACAATCCAGAATTATTCAAGTGGAGGCATTACTTTTCAGCCCACCCTCGTACATATGGAAAATACTTGAGGGTTTTGTCCCTAACCTTAGAAATGAAATAGAAACAAACTAATTTGAGAAGCGCAGATTTTGTGGGACAAGGGGCCATGAAAACGAGGATGGAAAATACCCTCAAAATATGAGGCCAAAGCTTTTTAATGTCCTACCAAAGAAAGTGAGGAACCTCCAGCACACCGACCTGAATAACTTCAAGAACCAGCTGGACAGATTCCTGTGCAAAGTCCCTGACCAGCAATGCGTGGCTGGTTACGACGGCAGGAGGAGATGATGCTGCAGAGGGGTCAACCGCAGGTCACTCCTGAACCGTCACTCAAACTCGCATAAAGTAACAATATTATATGGTATTCATTCCTCCTACCAATCTATTTTTCATATAATAAACATACAGCGGTTGTTATTGACAACCTTGTGCTAGAAATAAATAACACGATTTCCAGTATTTTCACACCACAATCATAATCACAAAAGCGTAGTTAGCATTAACCAAACCCTGTTTTTCAAGAATAAATTTATGCGGGACAAGTCTCTAAACAGGACGTATCTTGTTTTATTTGCGCAACAAAGAGATGTATCACAAATTGGCATATTGGCCGGTCAAATGTTTCCGGGATAACATAAAACTTTTTTGGAAGTTTATAAAGAAGCTAAGAGTCCACAGTACAGGTATTTACTCTGACATTCATTCGCGTAACACTTTTAGGGTACTTCTAATAACAGATATATTTTCCAACGAGGTTGGAACGGTATATATACCAAGATGACGGGGCGTGTGAAGAAATATCTCGAGTTTATAAGTTTATAAAAACGTTCCCATGGTTACCACCCAGCATACAAAGTTTATTTGTAAATAACTTTGGCACTGACATTTTAAAATGGTTCTGTGATGTCAGTCTCAACGTTATAAAATGCAACGTCCTTATGACTTATGACTGCCTCACAAAAGGGCCGTATACGTCGTTACAAGAACTTAATCCAGTCACTTGCTCGTAAAAGACAGCCTATGTCAAAGAAAAAACGTCTCGTTACACACAAAGGGGATCATTCCCTCCCGTCCTATTTTCAGTTTTAGCCCCTTTATTAACTATCATAATTTGTTACAATGAAGAAAATTGTGTCCTACTTCACAATATCTATGCATTACAACAAAACACCAATAAATTTCTTCCCTACCTCTCAACCTCTTTTTTCTGCTTTGCTTTGAAACTTTCACTTGTTTAGAAATTTTCTTACTTCTTTTAACATTCCTTCTTAAACAGAGAACCTCGTAGGGACCAACCAGTCTGTTGCTGTTTGGTGTCCTTTGTATTCCTTTTTAACACAAAAAATCGTGAAACATCTTTAGACCCTAGTAAAATTTAAAAGTATGGACAGCGAAATGTTAAATACAGTATATTGAGTAAGCAAATAAACCCTTATGAGAAAAGAATTTTATACCAAGAAGCACTTCAGAAGTTTCTTCAAGAGTTGAAAGACTATGAGAAAAGTATGGAGTTACCTGTAGTTATCGGACATAGTGACGAAACCGTACTTAGTAAGACGAAAGGTGATGAAGTTGAAAATAATGGTGAGAACCACTACCATCTAGATTCTAGAACAGAGATTCTGAAACTGGGGGTAATTACCCCGAAGGGGGTAATTTGGGTATTTCCGGGGGTAATAGAGCAATTCTTAGTATGGTAAAAATTTCAACATTAATGTCCGAGTCACGAAAGAGACGATTAACCCTTTGAGGACCATGGTCAAGTATATTCGATTTCTAAAAATTTTTCATTCAGGACCGTGATCGAGTATACTGAACAATCTGCAAAAAAAATTCCTTTCAAAGAGGAATTTCAAGACTTCTTTACCAAAGTTTTGGCTGAAAAATAGCAAAGATTACCCTGTACTTTCGAAAAGGGCCTCTTACACTGCTTGTACAGGCTCGGACGACGTACCGATGTGAACAAGCATTTTCTGCAATGGTTACAATTAAAACAAAAGCAAGGAACCGCCTTCAACTTGAAGCCGACTTTAGGTGTGCTCTATCAGGAACATTGCCACGTATTAAGGAACTTGTAGCTAAAAAACAGTTGCACCCATCACATTAAAGGTAATTTCAGTTATTTTCAGTAATTAATTTTTCCACTTTCTTTACAACGTCGGCATTGCAAGTTTGTGTGGGGTAATGAGATTAGTTGAGATCAGGAAAAGGGGTAACGGGGTCAAAAAGTTTAAGAACCACTGTTCTAGAACATGTGTTAAAATACAGTCTTTCTGGTACACTGAGGAGTGAAAGTTTGTCTTTTTTTTTAATCTACTGAGTGGTAACCCTTTTATACAATGGCTTAACAAGGGCGAGATTACTGCGGGAAGCTCTTTGGTATTCGACTCAAATAATGTTGAGACCATCTATGATTTGGTAAGAAAGTAGAAAATACCAAATACACAAGGATTAGAACATAAATATTCGAAAAACATTTATTAGTAACCAAAAACAGTCAAAAAGTTCTGAACCAAACAACTCCCTCCACATATCAGCGTGCGCCTGTGCCAAGAAAGCCTGGTCTAAATTCACCATAAAAGGAGAAAGTTGCCATTACTCGGCCCTACCCATACCCTTCTAAAGGGCGTAAATGGCTATCACAAAACAGAATTAAATCTCAGGACTAAACAAGGCCCTCTACACAGCAGCCCACTCCCGTACTAAGCGATTGTGCAACAATTGAGCGAGTGTACTTTGAGCGAGGGAAACTGAGCGAATACAAATTGAGCGACTTGACGCATTGAACGATTAGGCTAACTGAGCGGGTACAAATTGAGAGAGTGCAAACTGAGCGCAAACTTCACAACTTAACCAATTGTCAAGGGCATACAGTTGACCTAACTGGAGATACAGGTGACCTAACCCGGCATGGGTAACCCATAATGAATTCGGGACCCGGAAAGGTAAGTAGTACCCCAAACCTAACCTAGGCCTAGATGATGTCCCACTCGGACAGAGTTTCCGATTTGAGTTTCCGACTGTTAAATAGGCATTAACCCTATAAGAAATACGAACAAGTAAACGTTCGCTTGCAACGCCTGATCGAAGGTGATTATGATGAAAATATTCTCGACTTTCTGCGTAATGTTTCCTACAATTTGGAATTACATATATAATTCACTGTTTAACTTATTATATTTTTAAATCTGTTTTGAATAAATATACATTTTAATTAAATATATCTATTTTAAATAAATATTTTTTACAAGGTGAATGTTTTTTATTTTTGCGTCAGTTTGCGCTCAGTTTGCACTCGCTCAACTTGTACTCGCTCAACTTGTACTCGCTCAACTTGTACTCGCTCAACTTGTACTCACCCAGTTATCTAATCGTTCAATGCGTCTAGTTGCTCAATTTGTACTCGTTCAATTTCCTTCGCTCAACGTGCACGCGCTCAATGTGTTTTCGCTAAATTGATGCAGCCCCGTACTAAGCACGTCTGGTTTAAATCTGAGGAGGAAAGAATAGTTGGGTAACATTCATCCCACTTCTAAAGTACGTAAATGGTTAACGTATTAGAGGATCGATATTACGATATTACTAACTCTGATTCTTCCGGTTGGCCCGAGAAACTCCTTATGATAAAGGGATGAAGTGATAAAGAAAATTAAAAGAGGAAAAAATTTTTGCTTCATAAACCTAACCTGTGCAAAGACTTAAGACTCCTAAACCAAAAACCCCAGCGCTCGACAACGTATTGTAGGCAGATCTGACTCATGTGCAGCGTATTCAACGTAAATTTACGGCTAGAGGTACGGTATATTCTACTTATGATTCATGTATTCTCCAGATACCTATGGCTTAAAAATAAAACCCTTGATACAGTTGCTAAAGCTACGAAAACCTTGATCCGAGTATTAAAGAAAAATAGAATTCCAGCCTATTTCTGTACAAATTTAGGGAAAGAGTTCATAGGGCGTTCTTTTTAAAACATGCTGGATGATGTTAATATCTGCTATTATAGAAGCAACTCGGTAAAAAAAGCATCTTTAGCTGAATGGGTACAGTGGACCATCAAGAAACGTATGCATCGTTATTTTATGCACAAAAATATTTTCAGATACATAGGTTTTCTGTATCAGTTAGCCTCTTTATACTGTACGTTCAATTATCACCAAATAATTATTGGTACAGTAGATTGGCTGCAAAAGGTTAGCATGCAACTGCAATGCAATGTTATCAAGTGAGTGCCAGTGCCAACCAACCTTCCCCCCTTGTTGCAAGGTGCCATCCCCCTCCCCCCAGGGTGCAAAAAAAAGAAAGTGAAAAAAAGGGGAATCTCCCCAGCTGCAACAAGCTGGGGAGTCCACCTAACCTAAGAGAGAGAGAAGAGACTTTGGGGGAGAAGCTGGGACGGCCTCACCCTCCAAAGGGGTATACCTAGCTTAGGAAGGTAAGAGAGAGAGCGTGAGCATGTTTATCCTGAATCGCCAGACGCATAATAAGAGCTCTTCACAGGATCACTGTGCTTAGAACTCGAAATCCGCAAGTTGGCATAGAAGCCAGTGCCCGCCAGGCATATCAGCCTGTTTGTATAGTAAATATATATATATATATATGATACACACAGCCCGTGCATGGAACAAGGAACTCTTCTAGGAAAATTAAATCCACTATAGTCCGAATGAGTAATACTAAATGACAAATACTATAGTTTTTTCTTTTTCATGAAAAAGAAAAACTATAGTATTTGTCATTAACTATTACTCATTCGGACTATAGTGGATTTAATTTTCCTAGAAGAGTTTCTTGTTCCATGCACGGTCTGTGTGTATCATAAAAAACCTCAGGGAACCATTCTGAGTTCATTCCCATATATATATATATATATATATATATATATATATATATATATATATATATATATATATATATAAACTTTTGAGCAGCCATTTGCTCTAAAAGCGCAGACACATACACTCCAGACTATATATATATATATACGCTCATAGATTCCTATTATTACACACACACACACACACACACACTGTAATTGACGTTAAAAATATTCTTTCTTTTTAAAGTTTTCTGCATTTGTGATTAGTTTAGTAGCATGGGCGCAAAAAGGAAGAGTGCAGGAATGTTGCAATGCTGCAGAGATAATGAACAATGTTGCAAGGGGGGTGGGAGTATGCAATGAAAGGGGGTGGGGGTATGCAAGGAAGGGGGTGGGGGTATGCGATGAAGGGGGGTATGCAATGAAGGGAGGAGAGGGTTCAACAACGCAATGTTGCAAACGGGGGTAGGGTAATGCAACAACTCAATGTTGCCAAGGGGGAGAGGGGAGGGAGCTTCGAGGGGAGAAGGGAGGATGACCTCCCCCAAAAGGGGTAGCCTTAAATAAGAGAGGAAGAGAAAAGAGAGACGGAGGAGGTCTTTGGAGGAGAAGGTGGGATGGCCTCACCCCCTAAAGGGAAACCTAACCTAAGTCTTAAACTAAGTACGAAGGAGAGAGAGTTCTTTATTCCACCGGAGTCCGAAGCATTGTGAGGGTCCAGGGGCCAAGCAAGTGTTATTTTGAGGATCGTGAGTTGCCAGATATCACACATATATATATATATATATATATATATATATAATATATATGGAGGGAGTTACCAGATAACACCATTTATTTTAATTGTTCAGGTATACATTATTAGGGTGAGTTGCTAGATACCACCATTTATTTTTTTACATGAGTTGCCAAATAGTGTTTTTATTCATATGAAGGGATTATCAGATACCAGCATTTATTTTAATTATGTTGAGATATATCTTATCAGGGAGAGTTGGCAGATACAACCATTTATCTTAATTCACACCAGTTGTCAAATAATGTTTTTATTTATTAAACGCAAGAACGACTTTCTCCTTAAATTTATTCAAAAAGAGCACTAATTATTAAAACGAAACTCAATATTAACAATAAAAGTAATACATTTAAACCGAAATAAATAAAACACCATTACATCATTCTGTTTATTTAGACGATTTATTGGAAATATATAGAAGATAAATATACACTCCTATACATACGAGTATGTATAGGAGTGTGTGTTGGATATAGTCTGCAAAATGGGTCGTGAGGCAGACGTTACTCAGTGGCAAAAAGGAGCCATCGTGTTTGGCAGAGCCCACGGACACAAAATGTCTGAAGTAGCCCAATTTGTTGGTGTGTCAACGCGTACTGTCCAGCGAGTTTACAAAGAGTGGTGTAGTTCGCAATCAACTGACAATCGACGGCGTAACTGTGGCCGGAAAACAATTCTCGACAATAGGGGCCGCCGCCATGTTTCTCGTCTAGTAACTGCAAATCGTTTTCAAACCAGAGAACAATTGCTCCAAGAAACCAATGAGGTTCTCCAGCGACCAATTTCCGAACGGACATTGCGACGAGAACTGCATGCGATGGACATCTGGAGCAGGGTACCACGGAAGAGGCCGCTGTTAACAGCAAGTCACAAATTGGCACGTTATAAATGGGCTCAGAGGCACAAAAACTGGACTGCGGCAGATTGGAAACGTGTAATTTGGTCCGATGAGTCCCGTTTTTGTTTGTTCTCCAATGATGGGAGGCGACGAGTACATCGCAGGTCCAATGAAGCCTTTAATCCTGAATGCGTCGAAGGTGTTGTTCAGGCTGGAAACAGAAAGTGAAGCGCAGGAATAGACACCCACGGACTCTGGCGGAACTTCGAGACCGGCTGATGAACGAGTGGCAGCAAATTGATGTTCAGTACATGCACAACCTCGTAGAGTCTCTGCCTCGCCGGATTCGTGCGGTTATCAAGGCCAGAGGCGCCGTCACACGTTATTAGGTACATTCTGAGAGGGGTGACTAATTTTTTGTCCGTTGTGCTTATATATATATATATATATATATAAATATATATATATATATATATATATATATATATATATAAGAAAAACAATAAATACCAAAAGAAATAATTATTTAAACGTCGTTCTCCCTATTTACTTTCTTTCTTTGAAATCGTCTCTGGAAAAAAAAATGTATAAATCGGAGCCAGTGAGCCTCGAGGTGACCGCAAAGGCTGACAACAAAGTTCCAGAATGGAATGTGGTGGGAAAACTTTCACTAAAACACTCGCTTCCGTCTCTTCTCTCTCCATGCGTTTGGTTTTCTGTTACTGGATATAAATATTTTTCTATTTTATTAACTTCGTTGTTTATGTCTTATTTTTCTTTACGTGTAATTTGCATGGTATCATCTTCATAGTTATTGTCTCTGTTATTGAAATGAAATGAATGAATAAAAAAAAAATGGAACGATATTATTATTATACATTTTTTCAAAATTAACACACACACACACACACACACACACACACACACACACACACACACACACACACACAGAAACAAAGTTTTGCTTATTCTATATGGATATAATATTCATAGCATTCATTTTCAGAACAATGTCATCGGCCTGACTCTCAAACAGCACTCCGGCGTCTAATCCACTAGGATACCTAGGGCGCCAATTTATCTACCAACCCAAGCAGATATTCATTTGCATGAGTTATTTAATCACACATCTACGTGAGAATTGGCAAGTAGAAAGTCAAACCGAATACATTAATCAAAGTTGAGGGTCGAATAGTATGACCACAAACATATATTTTGCAAAAATTTGAAACCATCGTGGCAGAGACTGTAAAAGGCAGTTAACACACACACATATATATAATATATATATAATATATATATATATATATATATATATATGACCAATATCACAAGTGAGGAACCTTGGGAAAGCTGAGAATAGTATGACCGCAAAAAAATAATGCACAAAAACAATCTAGATTCTTATTTCCTAATGATATTTGTGTCATCGGATGTTACTGTGCGTGCTGTTTCTGGTAATGTCAGGATTATGAAGAGTAGCAGCGCTAATTCTGTTTCCTGTGGTACTGAGCTGAGCGGCTCTGAAGATATTCCTAAAACGACATGCATCCGCTCAAGTTGTCCAGCTCTCTATCTGAACTGGGAAAATTGAGGTACAATTAGTATGACCGCAAAAAATAATAATGTAAAATATTGTTGTGATAGAGATGGTTGATCAATGTTGCGAGGGATATTGCATAAAGGGGTGGGTTCTAAAATGGGAATACCGAGAAAAGTATGTGCGAAAATGCAAATATTGTCGTGGTAGAGATTTGAAAGTGCCAATACACAATGTCAGCATTAAATCTACGGAGAGAAGATTAAGACACCATTGGTCGACCAATCAGGACGTCCAAAGCGTAGGCCCGTTATATCGGTGTTACGAATGATCAGAACTGCACAGCATACTCCAGGGAACCAGGGAATTGTACAGAGAGAGCACAATCTCCTTGTTTCCGCCTCCTAATATAACCCGATCTCTTTCTCTATTTGTGGTATTTACCTTCAGAAGAGGAGAACATTTCCTCTGCGGTTCAGTTCAAGAAAATGGATAGGCCGAACCTTACACACTATTTGCGGTGTTGGAATTTTTTTCCATGAAACCGTAACCACTGATACATCCTAGGTATGGGATGCATTACTTATTGAGGTACTTCTTGTCCTTGTAACTCCCTATCTGTTATGTACACTTTCCACATTGTGTCCGGCAACTAATAATACAGAAACTCTTACCAAAATTGTTGTGAAAGAAGCTTTATGCAAAAGTGTAATGAAAAAAGAACAGCTTCAGAGTTCATTCACACCATGCCCACACTAATCTCGAGTTCACAGTTAGTGGAAAATGAAACGCACCAATGAAGCTCTAGACTCATTTAAAATAACCTAACGTAAGCATATATCCCTCAATTTCGTACAATTTTTTTTTACAACGCATTCTTTCATCTCTCCTTGGACTATCTCGTGATGGGAGGCAGTTCTCTGCGCCCAGATGATGTAGTGACACGTGGTACGGATGCTACGTAAAACTCTATATACCCTTCGTCAAATGACCTTAGATATTGCGAAGGGAGTTAAACAGCCTACATCAATCAATCGACAGAATGCACTGACGACCCAACGTCGTATACATCAGGTTACAACAACCAAATATGAATTATATGAAAACCAAACCTAATGGTTACTTTGATTACGACACAACTGAATTGAAGTCTGTTATTCAACCACGGTTAGTGAATTAACTTTTGGATTAACCTTTTGGACTTGTTGTACAAATTATTTTTTATGTACGTTCGTATGTATATATGTATGTACGTATATATATGTGCAGCAGTTATACGAGTACATTTTATGCATAAGAGACAGATTTGTGGCTGAAGGTATGCTAATAATTTTTAACTAAACGTAACTATCGTACGCAATACGTTATTTCTGTGACCCTTCAAAACTATTTTCTGTTCTTATACATAAATGATTTGTCATAAATAAATTTATACAAATAAATTATATTAACATAGTGATGGTATGCATTGTTTAAATTATATCATTGTTGCGAGTTATCATTTAAACTAAACATGCTTCTAAAATCGACATCGTTGAACCCGTGTAAGAACTTGAAAACCTCGATGAGTTGACCGCGCAGCCTCCGATATTCCAGCGAAAACAATAGGATGCCCATTTATCTACCAACCAACCAGACATTTTCGTGCATTTTCACGAACTAAGCACATTTTATTCACACTCCGGCACACTATTTGAGAGAAACATGGGCCCATATTTTTCCTTTTTGCCTAGCAAACGATACTCGTCTTTAAATTATATTAAATACTCACGCAGACCTTTAGGTACAATCTCACTACAAACCTCGTCATGATATATATTTATGTAGTGGTAAAAATACTTAAGATTCTCCATGATGACAATATTTACATTCTCAGTCGCATGGTACGAGTATTCGGTATGATGCAACATGACATATTTTCGCTTGTCGCACCACTCATCAAAAAGACTCACTAACCATATCCGTTGCTTCTCTTCTGCACGTGTTGTTTCTTCTACTTCACGGTATATGTAAACTTTTATAAAGTTTAGTCCTACAACATAGTTCAATACATCACTTGTACCACGAAATCCTGCAATGCTCTCGCCAGATTAGCCGTAGAGTATATGTACTTCTTGTTCCTTCGCACGGTTCAATGTAGCCTTAAAAGCATCAAAGGATGATAGAATAGGGTTCTTTCAGTGTTCACCACATCTTGACACTTTACCGAATATCACTTCATAAAACTCGAGTACGCAATATTAAAAGTAGCCATCACTGTTTTTCGTTTACGTGAGATTTCTTCAAATACACGTCTGAGTTCCACGGCTTGCAGCGCTCAACTGAGCACGCAGGGGTAGAGATATGACCAGGTAGTAGCAGGCGTCACGTGACCGATCATACAGTGGGCGGAGCTTAGGACAGATAATTCAAATGAATGAATTTATTAATATCTCACCACCTATTAATTTCTAGAAGGAATAAGCGCGAGATATCCCAGTATAAGAGTTACGCCAGGAATTCCGGGGTTACTGATGCACAATAGTACCCCGGGTAGAGTTTAAGGGTTAAACTTACAAAAACTCGAAATAAATTTGATACTACGATTTCAAGGTTTTACGATAAAAGCAAGAAGAAAGGAAAGAACACGAACAACAGAAAGAAGCAAATTCGAAATTTTTAATTTTCACACCAAAGGTATAAACTAGGAAGATGTTGCATCCATCATGGAAGTAATAGATTGGCTTTCCATCTTCGTGAGATCATTGTGGAAGGAACAAAGGTACAGGGATCGAATATCGTAGACATACCAATATTATCTTAAGGAAATGCCTAATTCTTAACGTAACTTAACTGAACCTAACCTAACTTACATTTCTTTAGGGTGAATTTCACACTTAAACATGAAATGAATGAATGATGCAAACCACAAGGAAAAAGAAGAAATGTTCCCAAGTCCTTTCGTGTACTCAGCAGTACACCTCGTCGGGAATGGAAGGCCAGTGACGAAAATATATACATATGTACAACGGAACAGAGAAATAAAGAGATTAGCACATGGTTAACAAGCATTGATTAAAAGCGAAAGACATTTTAACAAGATATTGTTAATTTTATACATTCCATATTCTATTCTACTACTACTAATGGAAAAAACCTTGGTTTAACTTTACTTGTTCTAATGCTAGCAGCAACAGATGAGTTTTTCAGAAATTGCCGTTGCCATCCATCTCCTGGCTCATATTTGTGCCCGGAATCGTGCAAAATCTGTTCTTCGAGTCGCCAAAATTTCCTTCATGCAATAAAATTGTGAAAATCTATACAATTCTAAGTCTTCTCGCTCTTTCTGGCATCTAGTTAAGAACCTCTCCATCAACTTTACATGTACTTCCTCTCCTCCCCTTTTCCAATCTGGCTCAGTTGCCATCTCTTCTCTTCACAAAGCTGAACTATTCGCTCGAACTTTCGCTTCCAACTCAACCCTGAACGATTCCAGTGCTATTCCTCCGACATAATTATGTCTGAAACAACCACAATCGCCTCATTGTGCTTTACTGTGTTCAAGAACAAATTCATGCCTAAAGACACCTTAGCCGTGGAAAACTCTTTCGTCTTTGTCTTTCATCTGATACTATTCCTTCCTGCTCGAAGTTCGCTTTCATTCAGCATGTCCTAAAGAAGGGTGATCACTCTCAACCCTCCAACTATCTTCCATTTGCTTTGATTTCTTGCCTTTGTAATGTTTTTGAATCCATCCTTAATAGGAAAATTCTTAATCACCTATTTTAATGAATACAGTCTTCTTTCAGATCGTCAGTATGGGTTCTACATGGGAAACTCTACTGGCGATCTTTTTGCATATCTCTCTAACTCTTGGTCATCCCCTTTTTGGGATTTCGGTGAAACTTTTGTTACTGCGATATACATATCAAAAACTTTTGATAGAGTCTGGCACAAATCTTTAATTTCGAAACTGCTATCCTTTGGTTTCAATCCTTCTATCTGTGCCTTCCTCTCTATTTTCCTTTCTGGACGACCTATCGATGCGGGTGTAGCTGGCCACTGTTTTCCTCCTAAAGCTATTAACAGTGATCTTCCTCAGATTCTGTACTGTCACAACTCCTTAACTTTTATTGATCAATGATCTATTAAGTCGCACTCTCTGACCTATCCATTCCTGTGACGATGATTCCACTCTTCACTTCTCCACCCGTATCATAATGTGCCCCACCCAACAGTCACTCCGTGCTTCGCGTAGGATGGCAATGGTGCAACTGACCTCTGATCTTTCTGCTATCTCAGACTGGGACAGAAAATCATGTGACTTTCATTGCTTCAAAAACTCAGTTTCTCCATTTCTAACATTCTTATTGTTTCCTTCTCTTGTGAGCTTTCCTGGAAAGAACACATATACCCTCTTTCTAAAACAGTTTCTAAGGGGTTAGGTGCGTTGTATCGGTTCCGCAGTTTCTTCACCCCACTCAGTTGCTGTCTCTGCACAGGGGTTTTGTTCTCCCCTGTATGGGGTATGCTTTTCATGTGTGGGGTGTCTCAATCCACACAGCCGTACTTGACCGAGTGGAATCTAAGACTTTTCTCACAAATTCTGCGCCTCTTACTGATAGCCTTCAGTTCCCCTCCCTTCGCCACAATGTGGCATCACTCTCTCTTTACTATCGCTATTATACCATACATTGCTCTTCTGAACAGGCCAGCTGCATGACTCCGCCTTTTAGAATAGCATGCAGTACCAGACTTTCAACACATTCTCATTCCTTTTCTGTCCAACTTTCTAAAGCAAGGGTTAATCGGTATTTTCAATCTTTCATCTACTCAACCGGTCAAATCTGGAATAACTGGAATAATCTTCCTCAGTCCACCTTTCCCCCTGTCTGTGACCTTCACTCTTTCAAACGTAGAGTGTCCAGGTATCTCAAAAACCCTGGACCTTGATTATGGGTATCTTCTTCCTCAATGGGAGGGGGTTTTGCGGACATTCGCCCCTGGCCCTTCATTCCTGTATAAAAAAGTAGGCTGGAATGGAGGACGTTTGTTAGAGATATGTAAGTTCAGGACTATCTCCTTTATTTTGACAAAGCCTGGAAGTACCACCACGCATGGCTTATGAAGGTAATTTTGGCGAATCGAACAGACTTTGCACGATTCCGGGCCAAAATATGAGCCAGGAGATGGATGGCAACGGCAATTTCTGAAAAACTCATCACTGTTGCTGCTAGCATTAGAACAAGTAAAGTCAAACCAAGGTTTTTTTCCTATTATTAGTAGAAGGAATAGAATATGGAATGTATAAAATTAACAATATCTTGTTAAAATGTCTTTCGCTTTTAATCAATGCTTGTTAACCATGTGCTCATCTCTTTATTTCTCTGTTCCGTTGTACATATGTATATATTTTCGTCACTGGCCTTCGCCATTCCCAGACAAGGTGTACTGCTGAGTACATGAAAGGACTTGGGAACATTTCTTCTTTTTCCTTGTGGTTTGCATCATTCATTCATTTCATGTGTTTAAGTGTGAAATTCACCCTAAAGAAATGTAAGTTAGATTAAGTTCAGTTAAGTTACGTTAAGAATTAGGCATTTCCTTAAGATAATTTTGGTATGTCTACGATATTCGATCCCTGTACCTTTGTTCCTTCCACAATGATCTCACGAAGATGGAAATCCAATCTATTACTTCCATGATGGATGCAACATCTTCCTAGTTTATACCTTTGGTGTGAAAATTAAAAATTTCGAATTTGCTTCTTTCTGTTGTTCGTGTTCTTTCCTTTCTTCTTGCTTTTATCGTAAAACCTTGAAATCGTAGTATCAAAAGTATTACGAGTTTTTGTAAGTTTAACCCTTAAACTCTACCCGGGGTACTATTGTGCCCCAGTAACCCCGGAATTCCTGGCGTAACTTTTATAATGGGATATCTCGCGCTAATTCCTTCTCTTAGAAATTAACGGGTGGTAAGGTATTAATAAATTCATTCATTTGAATTACCCTAGGCAACAAAGATTTTGTTACAGAAGACCAAATAGGTGTTCCTAGCTAATTTCGGTATGCTGATTTCAAATCTATAATTAGATTTTTTCTATCACGTCTAGATTTTGTGTAAAATGCAAATCACTTTTAGTAAAATTTTCTACCACGTCCAGATTTTGGTTTTAATCGGCTTAATGCCAGTAATATGAAACTTGCTTTTCAAGGTTAAAGCAATTTTTTTTGCCAACTATATACAAATTCGAACAATTTTGATAAATAAAATTTATCCCGAGTTGGCAACACTGAGTCAAGAGCATAGTAACGGGCAACGGCCCAACGGTCAGTCGCTACGTGACAGTCAAGCAGAACGGTTGTTGAAGCTCTCTGCTGATGAGCAAGTGACAGGTTGTGGTGACTTGTGTGTTTTTATAGCATTTGTTTTGTACTACGGTGTGTATTTCTTTTTATTTTGCACATCGTAATAATTACTTTCTACGTTTTTTCAGATATTGTATGGTAATTAAAAATGGCATCAAATAGACGTGCTTGTGTAAATCACCCAGACAACTTCTGCTTTGTCTGTGGACAATATACACCTAAGCCACAACGTAGAAACATAACAACAAAGATTAAACTTGCCTACAAGTGTTATTTTGACTGTAAGTTAGGAGACCAACAGAGGGACTGGGCACCACATATTTGCTGTGCACAGTGCAATGCAATGTTAATAGCTTGGATGAATGGTAAAAGAAAAGCTATGCCGTTCTCAGTCCCATGGTTTGGCGTGAGCCGAAAAATCACTTCAATGATTGTTATTTTTGTTTGACAAAGATTGCTGGTTTCACAAAGAAAAACAAATCAAAGATCACGTACCCAAACTGCGAATCAGCAATGAAACCAGTACCACATGATGAAACAAATCCACCACCAGTTCCACCAGCAACGATAACAGACAGCAGTTCATCTGAAGATTCTGCTAGTGATATAGAAACAGGGAAAGATGGCATATATGTTCCAGATGCAAATATTTCCCCACATTTGTTAAGTCAAGCGGAGTTAAATGACTTAGTGCGCGATTTGGAATTACCAAAAGAAAAGGCAGAGTTGCTTGGTTCAAGACTTCAAGAATTTAATCTTCTCCAACCAAACACCAAAGTTTCCCATTTCCGCCATCGCCATTTGCAGTTTTCATCATTTTACTTACAGGAAGAAAACGTTTGTTTCTGCCACGATATCAGTGGTCTGATGCAAGGGATTGGCTGTCGCTATGATCCAAAGAATGGAGACTATTCATTGACTCTAGTAAAGCTAGCCTTAAAGCTGTATTACTGCACAACGGCAATGAAAAACCTTCAATACCTGTAGCACATGCCACTGGCCTTAATGAGACTTATGAATCGATGAAACTGCTGCTAAGACTCAACAAATATAAGGACCACAATGGAATATTTGTGGCGACCTTAAAGTTGTATCATTACTTCTTGGGTTACAGTTGGGCTACACAAAGCATATGTGCTTTTTGTGTCTATGGAACAGCAGAGATGACAAGAACCACTACAAAAAACATGATTGGCCATCTAGAACTGAACATGTTGTTGGTAAATACAATGTGAAACACCCAGCACTTATTGACCCTCAGAAAGTACATCTTCCACCACTTCACATTAAACTTGGCCTTATGAAAAATTTCGTGAAGGGTATGGATCATCAAGGTAGTGGTTTCCAATATTTAAAGGATAAATTCAAAGGAATATTGACAGATGCTAAGCTAGAAGCTGGAGTTTTCACTGGACCACAGATCCGCAGTGTCATCCACGACTCATCGTTTCCATCTAACCTAAATGAGAATGAACTAGGAGCATGGACATCTTTCGTTGAAGTTGTCAAAAATTTTCTTGGAAACCACAAAGCTGAAAACCACCGTAAACTCGTAGAAAACATGCTTAAATCTTATGAAATAATGGGATGCAGAATGTCTTTGAAAATTCATTTTTTACATTCTCATCTTGACTTCTTCCCGGCCAACCTTGGGGCTGTAAGTGACGAGCATGGTGAGCGCTTCCACCAACAGATCTCAGTTATGGAAAACAGATACCAAGGTAATTTCAACCCAAATATGATGGGAGATTATTGTTGGTTCCTGCAGAAGGAGAGCTCGTCATCCTACAAGCGACAAAGGAAGAGGACACACCAAAGTTTCACTTAAGAACAGGAATTTGCCTTTCAGTAGTAACAACAAAATACTAACGCGCTTTGGGTGGATGGTTGGGCGCAGGGTGGTAACTCCGCCAGCGGAATTCCGCTGTCTGTCTTAAGCCAGAATAAAGGAGGAAAGACATCCCTGTTCACTAATTATTTAAGTATGCTTAACATAAAACGTGGCACGGAAAAGTAGCTTAGACGGCTTTCGTAATAGAAGCGGGTGAGAAAAAAAAATGAAAAATAGGGGTTTTCGGTTACACAAAATCTGGACGTGATAGAGAAATTTTGATATCAGATCTGAAATCAGCATCAGCGCTTTAGTAGGAATCAGTAGTTCACGTGTCTGTAACAAAAAAAAAGTTGAAATTTGTTGCCTAGTGTTATCTGTCCTAAGCTCCGCCCCCTGTATGATCGGTCACGTGACGCCTGCTACTACCTGGGCATATCTCTACCCCTGCGTGCTCAGTTGAGCGCTGCAAGCCGTGGAACTCAGACGTGTATTTGAAGAAATCTCACGTAAACGAAAAATAGTGATGGCTACCTTTAATATTGCGTACTCGAGTTTTATGAAATGATATTCGGTAAAGTGTCAAGATGTGGTGAACACTGAAAGAACCCTATTCTACCATCCTTTGATGCTTTTAAGGCTACATTGAACCTTGCGAAGGAACAAGAAGTACAAATACTCTACGGCTAATCTGGCGAGAGCATTGCAGGATTTCGTGGTACAAGTGATGTATTGAACTATATTGTAGGACTAAACTTTATAAAAGTTTACATATACCGTGAAGTAGAAGAAACAGCACGTGCAGAAGAGAAGCAACGGATATGGTTAGTGAGTCTTGTTGATGAGTGGTGCGACAAGCGAAAATATGTCATGTTGCATCATACCGAGTACTCGTACCCTGCAACTGAGAATGTAAATCTTGTCATCATGGAGAATCTTAAGTATTTTTACCACTACATAAATATATATCATGACGAGGTTTGTAGTGAGATTGTACCTAAAGGTCCGCGTGAGTATTTAATAGAATTTAAAGACGAGTATCGTTTGCTAGGCAGAAAGGAAAAATATGGGCCCATGTTTCTCTCAAATAGTGTGCCGAAGTGTGAATAAATGTGCTTAGTTCGTGAAAATGCACGAAAATGTCTGGTTGGTTGGTAGATAAATGGGCCTCCTATTGTTTTCGCTGGAAACTCGGAGGCTGCGTGGTTAACTCATCGAGGTTTTCAAGTTCTTACAATGGTTCAACGATGTCGATTTTAGAAGCATGTTTAGTTTAAATGATAACTCGCAACACTGGTATAATTTATACAACGCATACCATCACTATGTTAACCCTCTAACGCCGACTGGGTCGAATACGTACTGTTTTAAATACACGCATTTAGACTTAACCCTATAAAAACGTTCGGCGTTAACGGGTTAATATAATTTATTTGTATAAATTTATTTATGACAAATCATTTATATATAAGGACAGAAAATAGTTTTGAAGGGTCACATAAATAACGTATTGCGTACGATAGTTACGTTTAGTTAAAAATTATTAGCATATCTTCAGCCACAGATCTCTCTTATGCATAAAATGTACTCGTGTAACTGCTGCACATACATATCTACGTACATACATATATACATACGAACGTACATAAAAAAATTTGTACAAGTCCAAAAGGTTAATCCAAAAGTTAATTCACTAACCATGGTTGGGTTACAAACTTCAATCCAGTTTTGTCGTAATCAATGTAACCATTAGGTTTGGTTGTCATATAATTCATATTTGTTTTTGTTGTAACCGGATGTATACGACGTTGCATCGTCAGTGCATTCTGTCGATTGATTGATGTGGACTGTTTAACTCCCTTCGCAATATCTAAGGTCATTTGACGAGGGATATCTACAGTTTTACTTGGCACCCGTATCACGAGTCACTACATCATCTGGGCGAAGAGAACTGCCTCCCATCACGAGATAGTCCAAGGAGAGATGAAAGAATGCGTTGTACAAAAAAATTGTACGAAATTGAGGGATGATATATGCTTATTTTAGGTTATTTTAAACGAGTCTAGAGTTTTATTGGTGCTTTTTATTTTCCACTAACTGTGCACATGAGATAAGTGTACGCATGGTGGGAATGAACTCTGAAGCTGTTCTCTTTTAATTACACGTTTGCATAAAGCTTCTTCCACAACAATTTTGGTAAGAGTTTCTGTATTAGTTGCCAGACACAATGTGGAAAGTGTACATGAAAGGTAGGAAGTTACAAGGAAAAGAATTACCTCAATAAGTAATGCATTCCTTACCGAGGATGTATCAGTGGTTACGGTTTCATGGAAAAAAGTCCTACACCGCAAATAGTGTGTAAGGTTCGGCCTATCCATTTTCTTGAACTGAACCGCAGAGGAACTGTTCTCCTCTTCTGAAGGTAGTCTGCTGCACGCGCCACAGAATTTATAGGTAAGGTAAATACCACAAATAGAGAAAGAGATCGGGTTATATTAGGAGGCGGAAACAAGGAGATTGTGCTCTCTCTGTACAATTCCCTGGTTCCCTGGAGTATGCTGTGCAGTTCTGGTCATTCGTAACACCGATATAACGGGCCCACGCTTTGGACGTCCTGATTGGTCGACCAATGGTATCTTAATCTTCTCTCCGTAGATTTAATGCTGACATTGTGTATTGGAACTTGCAAATCTCTACCACGACAATATTTGCATTTTCGCACATACTTTTCTCGGTTTTCCCATTTTAGAACCCACCCCTTTATGCAATATCCCTCGCAACATTAATCAACCATCTCTATCACAACAATATTTTACATTATTATTTTTTGCGGTCATACTAATTGAGCCTCAATTTTCCCAGTTCGGATAGAGAGCTGGACAACTTGAGCGGATGCATGTCGTTATAGGACTATCTTCATCAGAGCCGCTCAGCTCAGTACCACATGAAACAGAATTAGCGCTGCTACTCTTCATAATCCTGACATTACCAGAAACAGCACAGTAACATCCGATGACACAAATATCATTAGGAAATAAGAAATCTAGATTGTTTTTGTGCATTATTTTTTGCGGTCATACTATTCTCATCTTTCCTTAGATTCCTGACTTGTAGAATTGGTTTTATACATACATATATGTGTGTGTATATATATGTGTATATATATATATATATATATATATATATATGTATATATATATATATGTATGTATGTATGTGTGTGTTAATTGCCTTTTACAATCGCTGCCACGATTGTTTCAAATATTTGCAAAATAAATGTTTTCGGTCATACTATTCGACCCTCAACTTTGATTAATGTATTCGGTTTGACTTTCTAATTGCCAATTCTCGCGTAGATGTGTGATTAAATAACTCATGAAAATGAATGTCTGCTTGGGTTGGTAGATAAATTGGCGCCCTAGGTATCCGGAGTGCTGTTTGAGAGTCAGGCCGATGACATTGTTCTGAAAATTAATGCTATGAATATTATATCCACATAGAATAAACAAAACTTTCTTTCTGTGCGTGTGTGTGTGTGTGTGTGTGTGTGTGTGTGTGTGTGTGTGTTAATTTTGAAAAAAATGTATAATAATAATAATAATATATCTTTCCATTTTTTTTATTCATTCATTTCATTTCATTGACAGAGACAATAACTATGAAGATGATACCATGCAAATTACACGTAAAGAAAAATAAGATATAAACAACGAAGTTAATAAAATAGAAAAATATTTATATCCAGTAACAGAAAACCAAACGCATGGAGAGAGAAGAGACGGAAGCGAGTGTTTTAGTGAAAGTTTTCCCACCACATTCCATTCTGGAACTTTATGGTCAGCCTTTGCGGTCACCTCGAGGCTCACTTGCTCCGATTCATACATTTTTTTTTCCAGAGACGATTTCAAAGAAAGTAATTAGACAGAACGACGTTTAAATAATTATTTATTTTGATACTTATTATTTTTCTTATATATATATATATATATAAAAGTTTGTATTGTTATTTTTCCGATACAACTTGTTTTTTCATCCACTTCGCATAATGTATAGAAAGGATTGTCAAAAGTAAATAGACAGAACGACGTTTAAATAAATTACCTCTTTTGCTGAAGAACTTTAAAGAGAAAGTCGCTCATTATTTAATACAATTGTGTGTATATATTTCGCCTGAACTATTATTTTGATGTTATACGTTTCGTATTATATTATTTTTTATTTTATTTTTGATCATTCCATCGTATGTATAGGAGTGTATATTTATCTTCTATATATTTCCAATAAATCGTCTAAATAAACAGAATGATATAATGGTATTTTATTTATTTCGGTTTAAATGTATTTCTTTTATTGTTAATATTGAGTTTCGTTTTAATAATTAGTGCTCTTTCTGAATAACGTTAAGGAGAAAGTCATTCTTGCTTTTAATAAATAAAAACATTATTTAGCAACTCGTGTGAATTAAGATAATGGTGGTATCTGCCATCTCTCCCTAAGAGATACATCTCAACATAATTAAAATAAATGGTGGTATCTGGTAACCCCCTCCACATATAAATAAGTGATATCTGGCAACTCACGATCCTCTATATAACACCTGCTTGGCCCCTGGACCCTCATAATGCTGCGGACTCCGGGGAATAAAGAACTCTCTCTCCTTCGTACTTAGGTTAAGACTTAGGTTAGGTTTCCTTTGGGGGGGGGGGTGAGGACATCTCACCTTCTCCACACAAAGACCTCCTCCGTCTCTCCTTTCTCTGCCTCTCTTAGGTTAAGGCTACCCCTTTGGGTGGAGTCATCCTCCTTCTTCCCCCGAAGCTCCCTCCCCTCACCCCCTTGGCAACATTGAGTTGTTGCATTACCCTACTCTCCTTTGCAACATTAAGTTGTTGCATAACCCATCCCCCTTCATTGCATACCCCCACTCCCCTTCATTGCATACCCACACGCCCTTTGCAACATTGATCATTATCTCTGCACATTGCAACATCCCTACACTCTCCCTTTTTTCCCTTTACTACTAGTATAACAAAGCGAATTGGTGCCTAATACAAATTAAAATATAATATTTTATCTATGTTGCTGTTTTTCCTTCCAGTTTGCAGAAAATCCTTACGTGATAGAAAAAAAAATGGACACCTTATTCGAAATCGGTGGAGTTGAACTATAAATCAGTTATTAATAAGATACGAGCTCTTACAAGTTCTCATTCGCAGGCATGTATAATAACACAAATTTAAATAGATACAAATTTTATTTTAATTAATTAATATTTGTATTAAAAGTGAATCTGGGTGTATATATAAACTCAAAATTCACTTCCGAAAAACTCTTTCTCCACATGTGTATATATATATATATATATATATATATATATATATAAATTTCTTTCTTGTCCTTGAAGATGTGAATATATCACGAAAGCGCTCGGATTTCGTGTTTTCTTTTCCTTTTTTCCTGTGGTTGCTTGCTTATATATAATATATATATAATCGATGTTAAATTCATTGTTTATGGAAGTATATGTTAATTCGTCGATCAGTTTAACCTTTATCCGTTTGAAATTAAATGTAAAAGTATATACTTGCTGCATACTTTAGGTGAGTTTGAACGCCGGTTGAGGATCGACCTACGGTCGACCCCTCTGCAGCATCCCTCCATATTTGCGGGATTTGGTGAAGGAGGAAATTGCTGTGATCGTGGTTTTTTCCCATTATTTGGCACTATACTAGCACATTGGTACCATTTTTACAAAAATTGATCAATATTTAGGGGTCTCGCATTGACCTTGAAATTACTAGTTTTTTTTTTAAAATGCGTACTTTTTAACTTTTTACTGAATCAAGATAAATCATTAAGTAGGGATGTTTTCTGAATCCTCTTAATGATAGAAGTCGTTTGGTGTGCCTGCCAATGTCATACGACTACGGTTTAAAGGTTGTGCCTGTATACAGGTAATACCAATGTGCTAGTATAGTGCCAAATAATGGGAAAAACCATGATCACCTATACTTTTCAAAAAAAGAGTTACCATACCCGGGCGGAATGTATAATGTATATAGGTAATTAGAAAATGCACTATGCCTGTGCCAGGTACCTAACCTATTTCTTTTTTGCAGATCATAACATTTTTGAAATTCTGTCTGAGTTCCTCATCCTTTGTCATGGACAAATCGATGGCAACCATAACTGGAAGAACTCTTGAAGCTACAAATAGAGAGTCATCAAAAGGAAAGGCGAAAATAACATCGCTACCTTCTGTAAGATCGGCCTCGGAAATTTTTTTAGTTGGCCAACCGTCGTCCTCCATCAGTGGTAGCAAATTGGCAACAACACGGCAGGTTTTGCAATACTTCTTCAGTGTTATCCAGTACACTGCTAACAGGAAAGACGCATTCAAAGAAACCGTAAACAACGTCTTAAAGTTTTGGAACATGGCCAGCATTAAAACAATCACAAAGCTCAACTGCGAACGGAAGCTAGAGGTATTGTGGAAAGAGTGGCACTTACTCCAAAAGAGCAGAAAACGAGAAACTGACGCCGGAGGAAAACGGCAGAAGTTTTCGGATAGTGTGGACCAGCTGTGGGATATCGGAGCATCTGACGCTGTCGAAGATATAAAGAAGAATCGACTGCTGTCCGACAAGGACAAGAAAGAAGACATTGACTTCTATCTCGATCAACGTGGTCCTCGGGTGCAACGATGAGCGGGAACGATAAAGTTTTCGCTGTAAAAAGAAAGCTACAGGAAGGAAGAAAACGTCCTCGCCAAGAGTCGCAAACCTCAAAGTGTGCACGAAACCGGAGATGAGGCCATGCAGAATGATGATACTGGCATGTCAGGAGAGTCGGAGACAGAACTAGCGTTCCCCTGCCGAAAGAGCCAAGTGTGTTTGTCAATCTGTCCCACCTCCCTGTACCCAAAGACTTCACATACGAGAACGTCTCAGTCGACGAGATGACGCTACTCCCCGACCTGATCGACGAGTCCTCCTGGTTCTTATTTGCAGGTCTAAAGATGCATGGGTCTTCGTGGCTCACCCTGCCAACTGATAATGGGACGAGAACGAGGACTTTTGTCGTCTGAAGGATGTGATCTCTAATCTCCAGGTCACCAATGACGTCGCTGAAAGAGGAGTCCAACTGATACACGACTATGCGAAACACGGTCACAAAGGACGAGGCACAGCTGCAGGATCTTCTGCAAGTGGTGGAAAAGAACCGGAAAGAGCTCGGCGACTTCAAGAAGTCATCACTCGCCACGATGACATAGCACAGAGGGACAACGTTGCAGCCAGTGACGTGTGATAGTGGTCAATACAATGCAAAAGTGATTGTTTAAGTTATTGTTTCTTTTTCCTTATCTGTCTGCTATTTGCTGATTTTTTTGAGAAGTATAGGTGATCGTGGTTTTTCCCATTATTTGGCACTATACTAGCACATTGGTATTATCTGTATACAGGCACAACTTTTAAACCGTTAGTCGTATGACATTGGAAGGCACACCAAACGACTTCTCTCATCAAGAGGATTCAGAAAACATCCCTACTTAATGATTTATCTTGATTCAGTAAAACGTTAAAAAGTACGCATTTAAAAAAAAAAAATCGTAATTTCAAGGTCGATGCGAGACCCTTAAATATTGATCAATTTTTGTAAAAATGGTACCAATGTGCTAGTATAGTACCAAGTAATGGGAAAAACTACGATAACCTATACTTTTAAAAAAAAATTGAAAAGTGGGCCACCCTACTGGTCATGGACTTTGCACAGGAATCTGTCCAGCTGGTTCTTGAAGTTATTCAGTTCGGTGTGCTGCAGATTCCTCACTTCTTTAGGTAGAACATTGAAAAGCTTTGGGCCTCGTATTCTGAGGGTATTTTCCATCCTCGTTTTCATGGCCCATTGTCCCACCGCAGCTGGAATCGTAAAGAATCTGCCTTTTCTCTCATTCCAGTTTGTTTCTATTTCATTTCTAAGGTTAGGGACAGAGCCCTGAAATATTTTCCAATGTACATATATTATTGTGTACCGCTTCAATATTCGCAATGTCTCGTTTTCTGTATGGGAATGTGAGTACTAAGCAATACTAAATTATTGACAGGACTAGACTCTTCCATAATTTGAGCATGATGTTTGCTTTTCTGCTGCGAAGCTCCTCCAGATGATTCACATTATTTTTCTAACCGTCGTAATTTTGATGTTATATATATATATATATATATATATATATATATATATATATATATATATATATATATACTGTATATATATATATAATATATATATATATATATATATATATATTAGGATGGTTCTTATTTTCGAAATTGCAAATTTTGCCGTCTCACCCCCAATATATTCAATTTGACAAAAAACAAAATTTGCAAAATCCAAAGTAATTATAAACATTCTTATTGGTGCCGCAAAAGGACTCAAATTTAGTTAATTATTGAAACATAAATATACGAATTTTTTATTAGCATTCCACTATAAGGGCAAATAACAGCAGTTAAAGAACAGCATAAACTAAAATAGACATTGACAACTGATTAATTAGAAACTGATTGAACTAACATTTAGGACTAAAAGCATATAGATTTGGCCTAGTAGGGATGGCTGAGTATGAGGTACCCTTAAATATTAATTGGATTTTAATAAAACTTCTTTTGGTTACCCGTTTTATATTATAGGAAAAAATGCGGGGTGAAACCCGAAATTTTATATATTTAATTTTTCCTATACATATAAGAACGCTAATAAAAATTTGTACATTTATGTTTCAATAATTAACTAAATTTGAGTCCTTGTGCGGCACCAATAATAATATCTATAATTACTTGAGATTTTGCATATTTTGGTTTTTTGTCAAATAGAATATAGTGAGGGCATGAGACGGTGAATTTGCAATTTCGAAAAATAAGAACCACCCTAATATATATATATATATTATACAGTATATATATATCAAAGCTATTGACTTCTCCTAGGGAACGGAGCTTACAGATGAACAGAAGGACCAACACAACGGCAAACATGTTCATTTATTTTTGTACTTCAGACGTTTCGACAAATCTTTTGTCATCATCAGTGAATTAAGTCTTAAAACCTTAAAACAAAAGTAAAAAGTGAAAAGTGAAAATTACAATCAATACAATATTAAAACCATTAAAATTAAAAACCTTAAAGCAAATGAAAATTGCATCATACAAATTAAAATCATTTAAATTTCATCACTATAAAACTAAATTAAATTAAATTACCTCAATAGGTAAATACAACAATGTTTACATCCACCTCCATACTTGGCAAAGCCTAAGAGAACACTGGATGGTCAGAGGATTAGAAAGGATATGTCTATGAGAATCGGTTGGTTAGTTAAAAGAGCTGTAATTTGTAGGATGAGCTATTATTGTTAATGGAGGTTTGTTTCTATAGATGTACAAAGATTCTAAAATTCGGAGTTTTGTGAGGTTATTGGATCTATTAAAATTTCAAACTGAGTTTTGTGAAGGGATGGTTGTTTTCATACTATGGTTTCTAATTGCGGATTGTGGAGGGCTATACTGAGGGGACGGTTTGGTACGGACTGACAATCCAAATGTTGAGAAAGGCGCACCTCCAGTTGGAGTTGAGTGCTGCCAATATACGCAGCCTTAAGCTGTCGCACGTGTATTTGTAAACAACATTGGGGCATACAGTTTTGGGGAATTCATCTTTGAACTTTAAAAATTTGATAATTTAAGTGGGTTGACGAAGGCGAATCTAAAATTTATTGGGGATAACTAGACTTGAGCATTTGGACAATTCACCTCGAATACGCAATGATAATAACCATAAAAGGTAATTTAATATATCTGGTTTCTTTTTGTACTGTAGTTATGGGGAAGTTTAGTATTAAAAGTGTTATTTAAAAATTTCTTTAATTGGTTATCGAATAGATTAGAAGGGTAGTAATTGTTAATAAAGTACTGTTTAAAAATTTAAATTCTCGTTTACGAAAGTAATCTGAACAAACACGGTAACTTCTTGTTAATAATGTTAATATAGCACTAATCTTATATTTATAAAACATACAACTTAAATAATTGGTTCCCAAGCCAGTAAAGTTTGTTTTCGAAATAGTGAAGTTTTTGAAACTTTTATGAGCCCGTTTAACTAAACATCCAGGAAAGGTAACTATTATTTGTTTCGTTTTCACATGTGTACTTATATTACTATGTTGTTTATTAAGATAATCAAGAAAAGTTTTACGTGTGAAGATGGTTAAATATTAAGAAAGTGTCATCCCACGTATCTTCTGTAATATATGGGTTTAAAACTACTAGGACAACTTTTCAACCAAATTTTCTTCGTAATGGCAAAGAAATACTAAATAGTTATTCACTACGATAATACTCTTATTAATGGCCTCACTCAGACTCAATTTAAAACCTTCTCGAAGTAGTGTGTTTTGATAATCTTTTCTTATTTAGAGCAACCTTTACAGCCAAATTGATGGGGTAGCTATGGGTTCCTCGTTAAAGCCTACACTAGCAAATGCATTTCTTTGCCATTACGAAGAAATTTGGTTGAAAAGTTGTCCTAGTAGTTTTAAACCCATATATTACAGAAGATACGTGGATGACACTTACATTATTATTTTTTGCGGTCATACTAATTGTACCTCAATTTTCCCAGTTCAGATAGAGAGCTGGACAACTTGAGCGGATGCATGTCGTTTTAGGAATATCTTCAGAGCCGCTCAGCTCAGTACCACAGGAAACAAGAATAGCGCTGCTACTCTTCATAATCCTGACATTACAGAAACAGCACGCACAGTAACATCCGATGACACAAATATCACTAGGAAATAAGAAATCTAGTTGTTTTTTGTGCATTATTTTTTTGCGGTCATACTATTCTCAGCTTTCCCAAGGTTCCTCACTTGTGATATTGGTCATATATATATATATATATATATATATATATATATATATAGTGCTGTGTGTGTTGTTAACTGCCTTTTACAGTCTCTGCCACGATGGTTTCAAATTTTGCAAAATATATGTTTGTGGTCATACTATTCGACCCTCAACTTTTGATTAATGTATTCGGTTTGACTTTCTACTTGCCAATTCTCACGTAGAATTGTGATTAAATAACTCATGCAAATGATATCTGCTTGGGTTGGTAGATAAATTGGCGCCCTAAGGTATCCTAGTGGATTAGACGCCGAGTGCTGTTTGAGAGTCAGGCCGATGACATTGTTCTGAAAATGAATGCTATGAATATTATATCCATATAGAATAAGCAAAACTTTGTTTCTGTGTGTGTGTGTGTGTGTGTTTGTGTGTGTGTGTGTGTGTGTGTGTTAATTTGAAAAAATGTATAATAATAATATCGTTCCATTTTTTTTTTATTCATTCATTTCATTTCATTGACAGAGACAATAACTATGAAGATGATACCATGCAAATTACACGTAAAAGAAAAATAAGATATAAACAACGAAGTTAATAAAATAGAAAAATATTTTATATCCATTAACAGAAAACCAAACGCATGGAGAGAGAAGAGACGGAAGCGAGTGTTTTAGTGAAAGTTTTCCACCACATTCCATTCTGGAACTTTAATGGTCAGCCTTTGCGGTCACCTCGAGGCTCACTTGCTCCGATTTATACATTTTTTTTCCAGAGACGATTTCAAGAAAGTAATTAGACAGAACGACGTTTAAATAATTATTTATTTTGATATTTATTATTTTTCTTATATATATATAAAAGTTTGTATTGTTTTTTTATCCGATACAACTTGTTTTTTCATCCACTTTCGCATAATGTATAGAAAGATTGTCAAAAGTAAATAGACAGAACGACGTTTAAATAAATTACCTCTTTTGCTGAAGAACTTTAAAGAGAAAGTCGCTCATTATTTAATACAATTGTGTGTATATATTTCGCCTGAACTATTATTTGATGGTTATACGTTTCGTATTATTTATTTTTTATTTTATTTTTTGATCATTCCATCGTATGTATAGGAGTGTATATTTATCTTCTATATATTTCCAATAAATCGTCTAAATAAACAGAATGATATAATGGTATTTTATTTATTTCGGTTTAAATGTATTTCTTTTATTTTAATATTGAGTTTCGTTTTAATAATTAGTGCTCTTTTCTGAATAACGTTAAGGAGAAAGTCATTCTTGCTTTTAATAATAAAAACATTATTTAGCAACTCGTGTGAATTAAGATAAATGGTGGTATCTGCCATCTCTCCCTAAGAAGATACATCTCAAACATAATTAAAATAAATGGTGGTATCTGTAACCCCCTCCACATATAATAAGTGATATCTGGCAACTCACGATCCTCTATATAACACCTGCTTGGCCCTGGACCCATAATGCTGCGGACTCCGGTGGAATAAAGAACTCTCTCTCCTTCGTACTTAGGTTAAGACTTAGGTTAGGTTTCCCTTTGGGGGGGGGGGGTGAGGACATCTCACCTTCTCCCACAAAGACCTCCTCCGTCTCTCCTTTCTCTTCCTCTCTTAGGTTAAGGCTACCCCTTTGGGTGGAGGTCATCCTCCCTTCTTCCCCCGAAGCTCCCCCCTCTCCCCTTGGCAACATTGAGTTGTTGCATTACCCTACTCTCCTTTGCAACATTAAGTTGTTGCATAACCCCATCCCCTTCATTGCATACCCCCCACTCCCCTTCATTGCATACCCACACGCCCTTTGCAACATTGATCATTATCTCTGCACATTGCAACATCCCTCACTCTCCTTTTTTCCCCCTTTACTACTAGTATAACAAAGCGAATTAGGTGCCTAATACAAATTAAAATAAATAATATTTATCTATGTTGCTGTTTTTCCCTTCCAGTTTGCAGAAAATCCTTACGTGATAGAAAAAAAATGGACACCTTATTCGAAATCGGTGGAGTTGAACTATATAAATCAGTTATTAATAAGATACGAGCTCTACAAAGTTCTCATTCGCAGGCATGTATAATAACACAAATTTAAATAGATACAAATTTTATTTTAATTAATTAAAATTTGTATTAAAAGTGAATCTTGGGTATATATAAACTCAAAATTCACTTCCGAAAAACTCTTTCTCCCACATTGTGTATATATATATATATATATATATATATATATTATATATATATATATATATAATATAATTTCTTTTCTTGTCCTTGAAGATGTGAATATATCACGAAAGCGCTCGGATTTCGTGTTTCTTTTCCTTTTTTCCTGTGGTTGCTTGCTTATATATATATATATATATAATCGTATGTTAAATTCATTGTTTATGGAAGTTATGTTAATTCGTCGATCAGTTAACCTTTATCCGTTTGAAATTAAATGTAAAAGTATATACTTGCTGCATACTTTAGGTGAGTTTGAACGCCGGTTGAGGATCGACCTACGGTCGACCCCTCTGCAGCATCCCTCCATATTGCGGGATTTGGTGAAGGAGGAAATTGCTGTGATCGTGTTTTTCCCATTATTTGGCACTATACTAGCACATTGGTACCATTTTTACAAAAATTGATCAATATTTAGGGGTCTCGCATTGACCTTGAATTACTAGTTTTTTTTTAAAAATGCTACTTTTTAACTTTTTACTGAATCAAGATAAATCATTAGTAGGGATGTTTTCTGAATCCTCTTAATGATAGAAGTCGTTTGGTGTGCCTGCCAATGTCATACGACTAACGGTTAAAAGGTTGTGCCTGTATACAGGTAATACCAATGTGCTAGTATAGTGCCAAATAATGGGAAAAACCATGATCACCTATACTTTTCAAAAAATGAGTTACCATACCCGGGCGGAATGTATAATGTATATAGGTAATTAAAAATGCACTATGCCTGTGCCAGGTACCTAACCTATTTCTTTTTTTGCAGATCATAACATTTTGAAATTCTGTCTGAGTTCCTCATCCTTTGTCATGGACAAATCGATGGCACCATAACTGGAAGAACTCTTGAAGCTACAAATGAGAGTCATCAAAAGGAAAGGCGAAAATAACATCGCTACCTTCTGTAAGATCGGCCTCGGAAATTTTTTTAGTTGGCCAACCGTCGTCCTCCATCAGTGGTAGCAAATTGGCAACAACACGGCAGGTTTTGCAATACTTCTTCAGTGTTATCCAGTACACTGCTAACAGGAAAGACGCATTCAAGAAACCGTAAACAACGTCTTAAAGTTTTGGAACATGGCCAGCATTAAAACAATCACAAAGCTCAACTGCGAACGGAAGCTAGAGGTATTGTGGAAAGAGTGGCACTTACTCCAAAGAGCAGAAAACGAAACTGACGCCGGAGGAAAACGGCAGAAGTTTTCGGATAGTGTGGACCAGCTGTGGGATATCGGAGCATCTG
The DNA here is from genome assembly GCA_023014485.1 of Bathynomus jamesi. Classification (NCBI taxonomy): domain Eukaryota; kingdom Metazoa; phylum Arthropoda; class Malacostraca; order Isopoda; family Cirolanidae; genus Bathynomus; species Bathynomus jamesi. The sequence continues at coordinate 383,305 of JAJOZX010003226.1, read as the reverse complement.
ACGCTGTCGAAGATATAAAAGAAATCGACTGCTGTCCGACAAGGACAAGAAAGAAGACATTGACTTCTATCTCGATCAACGTGGTCCTCGGGTGGCAACGATGAGCGGGAACGATAAAGTTTTCGCTGTAAAAGAAAGCTACAGGAAGGAAGAAAACGTCCTCGCCAAGAGTCGCAAACCTCAAAGTGTGCACGAAACCGGAGATGAGGCCATGCAGAATGATGATACTGGCATGTCAGGAGAGTCGGAGACAGAACTAGCGTTCCCCCTGCCGAAAGAGCCAAGTGTGTTTGTCAATCTGTCCCACCTCCCTGTACCCAAAGACTTCACATACGAGAACGTCTCAGTCGACGAGATGACGCTACTCCCCGACCTGATCGACGAGTCCTCCTGGTTCTTATTTGCAGGTCTAAAGATGTATGGGTCTTCGTGGCTCACCCTGCCAACTGATAAGTGGGACGAGAACGAGGACTTTTGTCGTCTGAAGGATGTGATCTCTAATCTCCAGGTCACCAATGACGTCGCTGAAAGAGGAGTCCAACTGATACACGACTATGCGAACACGGTCACAAAGGACGAGGCACAGCTGCAGGATCTTCTGCAAGTGGTGGAAAAGAACCGGAAAGAGCTCGGCGACTTCAAGAAGTCATCACTCGCCACGATGACATAGCACAGAGGGACAACGTTGCAGCCAGTGACGTGTGATAGTGGTCAATACAATGCAAAAGTGATTGTTTAAGTTATTGTTTCTTTCTTCCTTATCTGTCTGCTATTTGCTGATTTTTTTGAGAAGTATAGGTGATCGTGGTTTTTCCCATTATTTGGCACTATACTAGCACATTGGTATTATCTGTATACAGGCACAACTTTTAAACCGTTAGTCGTATGACATTGGAAGGCACACCAAACGACTTCTCTCATCAAGAGGATTCAGAAAACATCCCTACTTAATGATTTATCTTGATTCAGTAAAACGTTAAAAAGTACGCATTTAAAAAAAAAAACTCGTAATTTCAAGGTCGATGCGAGACCCCTAAATATTGATCAATTTTTGTAAAAATGGTACCAATGTGCTAGTATAGTACCAAGTAATGGGAAAAACTACGATAACCTATACTTTAAAAAAAAATTGAAAAGTGGGCCACCCTACTGGTCATGGACTTTGCACAGGAATCTGTCCAGCTGGTTCTTGAAGTTATTCAGGTCGGTGTGCTGCAGATTCCTCACTTCTTTTGGTAGAACATTGAAAAGCTTTAGGCCTCGTATTCTGAGGGTATTTTCCATCCTCGTTTTCATGGCCCATTGTCCCACCGCAGCTGGAATCGTAGAGAATCTGCCTTTTCTCTCATTCCAGTTTGTTTCTATTTCATTTCTAAGGTTAGGGACAGAGCCCTGAAATATTTTCCAATGTACATATATTATTGTGTACCGCTTCAATATTCGCAATGTCTCGTTTTCTGTATGGGAATGTGAGTACTAAGCAATACTAAATTATTGACAGGACTAGACTCTTCCATAATTTGAGCATGATGTTTGCTTTTCTGCTGCGGAAGCTCCTCCAGATGATTCACATTATTTTTCTAACCGTCGTAATTTTGATGTTATATATATATATATATATAAATATATATATATATATACTGTATATATATATATATATTATATATATATATATATATATTAGGATGGTTCTTATTTTTCGAAATTGCAAATTTTGCCGTCTCACCCCCTCAATATATTCAATTTGACAAAAAACAAAATTTGCAAAATCCAAAGTAATTATAAACATTCTTATTGGTGCCGCAAAAGGACTCAAATTTAGTTAATTATTGAAACATAAATATACGAATTTTTTATTAGCATTCCACTATAAGGGCAAATAACAGCAGTTAAAGAACAGCATAAACTAAATAGACATTGACAACTGACTAATTAGAAACTGAATTGAACTAAACATTTTAGGACTAAAAGCATAGTAGATTTGGCCTAGTAGGGATGGCTGATTATGAGGTACCCTTAAATATTAATTGATTTTAATAAAACTTCTTTGGTACCCGTTTTATATTAATAGGAAAAAAATGCGGGGGTGAAACCCCGAAATTTTATATATTTAATTTTTCCTATACATATAAGAACGCTAATAAAAAATTTGTACATTTATGTTTCAATAATTAACTAAATTTGAGTCCTTGTGCGGCACCAATAATATATCTATAATTACTTGAGATTTTGCATATTTTGGTTTTTTGTCAAATAGAATATAGTGAGGGCATGAGACGGTGAAATTGCAATTTCGAAAAATAAGAACCACCCTAATATATATATACTATATATATATATATATATATATATATCAAAGCTATTGACTTCTCCTTAGGAAACGGAGCTTACAGATGAACAGAAGGACCAACACAACGGCAAACATTTCATTTATTTTTTTGTACTTCAGACGTTTCGACAAATCTTTTGTCATCTTCAGTGAATTAAGTCTTAAAACCTTAAAACAAAAGTAAAAAGTGAAAAGTGAAAATTACATCAATACAATATTAAAACCATTAAAATTAAAACCTTAAAGCAAAATGAAATTGCATCAATACAAAATTAAAATCATTTAAATTTCATCACTATAAAAACTAAAATTAAATTAAATTACCTCAATAGGTAAATACACAATTTTTACATCCACCTCCATACTTGGCAAAGCCTAAGAGAACACTGGATGGTCAGAGGATTAGAAAGGATATGTCTATGAGAATCGGTTGGTTAGTTAAAAGAGCTGTATTTGTAGGATGAGCTATTATTGTTAATGGAGGGTTTGTTTCTATAGATGTACAAAGATTCTAAAATTCGGAGTTTTGTGAGGTTATTGGATCTAGTTAAAATTTCAAACTGAGTTTTGTGAAGGGATGGTTGTTTTCATTACTATGGTTTCTAATTGCGGATTGTGGAGGCTACTGAGGGGACGGTTGGTACGGACTGACAATCCCAAATGTTGAGAAAGGCGCACCTCCAGTTGGAGTTGAGTGCTGCCAATATACGCAGCCTTACAGCTGTCGCACGTGTATTTGTAAACAACATTGGGGCATACAGTTTTGGGGAATTCATCTTTGAACTTTAAAAAATTTGATAATTTAAGTGGGTTGACGAAGGCGAATCTAAAATTTATTTGGGGATAACTAGACTTGAGCAGTTTGGACAATTCACACCTCGAATACGCAATGATAAATAACCATAAAAAGGTAATTTAATATATCTGGTTTCTTTTTGTACTGTAGTTATGGGGAGTTTAGTATTAAAAGTGTTATTTAAAAATTTCTTTAATTGGTTATCGAATAGATCAGAAGGGTAGTAATTGTTAATAAAGTACTGTTTTAAAAATTTAAATTCTTCGTTTAACGAAAGTAATCTGAACAAACACGGTAACTTCTTGTTAATAATGTTACTAAGCACTAATCTTATATTTATAAAACATACAACTTAAATAATTGGTTCCCAAGCCAGTAAAAGTTTGTTTTCGAAATAGTGAAGTTTTGAACTTATTATGAGCCCGTTTAACTAAAACATCCAGGAAAGGTAAACTATTATTTGTTTCGTTTTCACATGTGTACTTAATATTACTATGTTGTTTATTAAGATAATCAAGAAAAAGTTTTACGTGTGAAGGATGGTTAAATATTAAGAAAGTGTCATCCACGTATCTTCTGTAATATATGGGTTTAAAACTACTAGGACAACTTTTCAACCAAATTTCTTCGTAATGGCAAAGAAATACTAAATAAGTTATTCACTACTGATAATACTCTTATTAATGGCCTCACTCAGACTCAATTTAAAAACCTTCTCGAAGTAGTGTGTTTTGATAATCTTTTCTTATTTAATAGCAACCTTTACAGCCAAATTGATGGGGTAGCTATGGGTTCCTCGTTAAAGCCTACACTAGCAAATGCATTTCTTTGCCATTACGAAGAAATTTGGTTGAAAAGTTGTCCTAGTAGTTTTAAACCCATATATTACAGAAGATACGTGGATGACACTTACATTATTATTTTTTGCGGTCATACTAATTGTACCTCAATTTTCCCAGTTCAGATAGAGAGCTGGACAACTTGAGCGGATGCATGTCGTTTTAGGAATATCTTCAGAGCCGCTCAGCTCAGTACCACAGGAAACAGAATTAGCGCTGCTACTCTTCATAATCCTGACATTACCAGAAACAGCACGCACAGTAACATCCGATGACACAAATATCACTAGGAAATAAGAAATCTAGATTGTTTTTGTGCATTATTTTTTTGCGGTCATACTATTCTCAGCTTTCCCAAGGTTCCTCACTTGTGATATTGGTCATATATATATATATATATATATATATATATATATATATATATATATGTGTGTGTGTGTTAACTGCCTTTTACAGTCTCTGCCACGATGGTTTCAAATTTGCAAAATATATGTTTGTGGTCATACTATTCGACCCTCAACTTTGATTAATGTATTCGGTTTGACTTTCTACTTGCCAATTCTCACGTAGATGTGTGATTAAATAACTCATGCAAATGAATATCTGCTTGGGTTGGTAGATAAATTGGCGCCCTAGGTATCCTAGTGGATTAGACGCCGGAGTGCTGTTTGAGAGTCAGGCCGATGACATTGTTCTGAAAATGAATGCTATGAATATTATATCCATATAGAATAAGCAAAACTTTTTCTGTGTGTGTGTGTGGTGTGTGTGTGTGTGTGTGTGTGTGTGTTAATTTTGAAAAAATGTATAATAATAATATCGTTCCATTTTTTTTTTATTCATTCATTTCATTTCATTGACAGAGACAATAACTATGAAGATGATACCATGCAAATTACACGTAAAGAAAAATAAGATATAAACAACGAAGTTAATAAAATAGAAAAATATTTATATCCAGTAACAGAAAACCAAACGCATGGAGAGAGAAGAGACGGAAGCGAGTGTTTTAGTGAAAGTTTTCCCACCACATTCCATTCTGGAACTTTATGGTCAGCCTTTGCGGTCACCTCGAGGCTCACTTGCTCCGATTTATACATTTTTTTTTCCAGAGACGATTTCAAAGAAAGTAATTAGACAGAACGACGTTTAAATAATTATTTATTTTGATATTTATTATTTTTCTTATATATATATAAAAGTTTGTATTGTTATTTTTCCGATACAACTTGTTTTTTCATCCACTTCGCATAATGTATAGAAAGGATTGTCAAAAGTAAATAGACAGAACGACGTTTAAATAAATTACCTCTTTTGCTGAAGAACTTTAAAGAGAAAGTCGCTCATTATTTAATACAATTGTGTGTATATATTTCGCCTGAACTATTATTTTGATGGTTATACGTTTCGTATTATATTATTTTTTATTTTATTTTTTGATCATTCCATCGTATGTATAGGAGTGTATATTTATCTTCTATATATTTCCAATAAATCGTCTAAATAAACAGAATGATATAATGGTATTTTATTTATTTCGGTTTAAATGTATTTCTTTTATTGTTAATATTGAGTTTCGTTTTAATAATTAGTGCTCTTTCTGAATAACGTTAAGGAGAAAGTCATTCTTGCTTTTAATAAATAAAAACATTATTTAGCAACTCGTGTGAATTAAGATAAATGGTGGTATCTGCCATCTCTCCCTAAGAAGATACATCTCAACATAATTAAAATAAATGGTGGTATCTGGTAACCCCCTCCACATATAAATAAGTGATATCTGGCAACTCACGATCCTCTATATAACACCTGCTTGGCCCCTGGACCCTCATAATGCTGCGGACTCCGGTGGAATAAAGAACTCTCTCTCCTTCGTACTTAGGTTAAGACTTAGGTTAGGTTTCCCTTTGGGGGGGGGGGGTGAGGACATCTCACCTTCTCCCACAAAGACCTCCTCCGTCTCTCCTTTCTCTTCCTCTCTTAGGTTAAGGCTACCCCTTTGGGTGGAGGTCATCCTCCCTTCTTCCCCCGAAGCTCCCTCCCCTCCCTCTCCCCCTTGGCAACATTGAGTTGTTGCATTACCCTACTCTCCTTTGCAACATTAAGTTGTTGCATAACCCCATCCCCCTTCATTGCATACCCCCCACTCCCCTTCATTGCATACCCACACGCCCTTTGCAACATTGATCATTATCTCTGCACATTGCAACATCCCTACACTCTCCCTTTTTCCCTTTACTACTAGTATAACAAAGCGAATTAGGTGCCTAATACAAATTAAAATAAATAATATTTATCTATGTTGCTGTTTTTCCCTTCCAGTTTGCAGAAAATCCTTACGTGATAGAAAAAAAATGGACACCTTATTCGAAATCGGTGGAGTTGAACTATATAAATCAGTTATTAATAAGATACGAGCTCTTACAAAGTTCTCATTCGCAGGCATGTATAATAACACAAATTTAAATAGATACAAATTTTATTTTAATTAATTAAAATTTGTATTAAAAGTGAATCTTGGGTATATATAAACTCAAAATTCACTTCCGAAAAACTCTTTCTCCACATTGTGTATATATATATATATATATATATATATATATATATATATAAATTTCTTTCTTGTCCTTGAAGATGTGAATATATCACGAAAGCGCTCGGATTTCGTGTTTCTTTTTCCTTTTTTCCTGTGGTTGCTTGCTTATATATATATATATATATAATCGTATGTTAAATTCATTGTTTATGGAAGTATATGTTAATTCGTCGATCAGTTTAACCTTTATCCGTTTGAAATTAAATGTAAAAGTATATACTTGCTGCATACTTTAGGTGAGTTTGAACGCCGGTTGAGGATCGACCTACGGTCGACCCCTCTGCAGCATCCCTCCATATTTGCGGGATTTGGTGAAGGAGGAAATTGCTGTGATCGTGGTTTTTCCCATTATTTGGCACTATACTAGCACATTGGTACCATTTTTACAAAAATTGATCAATATTTAGGGGTCTCGCATTGACCTTGAAATTACTAGTTTTTTTTTAAAAATGCGTACTTTTTAACTTTTTACTGAATCAAGATAAATCATTAAGTAGGGATGTTTTCTGAATCCTCTTAATGATAGAAGTCGTTTGGTGTGCCTGCCAATGTCATACGACTAACGGTTTAAAGGTTGTGCCTGTATACAGGTAATACCAATGTGCTAGTATAGTGCCAAATAATGGGAAAAACCATGATCACCTATACTTTTCAAAAAAATGAGTTACCATACCCGGGCGGAATGTATAATGTATATAGGTAATTAGAAAATGCACTATGCCTGTGCCAGGTACCTAACCTATTTCTTTTTTTGCAGATCATAACATTTTGAAATTCTGTCTGAGTTCCTCATCCTTTGTCATGGACAAATCGATGGCAACCATAACTGGAAGAACTCTTGAAGCTACAAATAGAGAGTCATCAAAAGGAAAGGCGAAAATAACATCGCTACCTTCTGTAAGATCGGCCTCGGAAATTTTTTTAGTTGGCCAACCGTCGTCCTCCATCAGTGGTAGCAAATTGGCAACAACACGGCAGGTTTTGCAATACTTCTTCAGTGTTATCCAGTACACTGCTAACAGGAAAGACGCATTCAAAGAAACCGTAAACAACGTCTTAAAGTTTTGGAACATGGCCAGCATTAAAACAATCACAAAGCTCAACTGCGAACGGAAGCTAGAGGTATTGTGGAAAGAGTGGCACTTACTCCAAAAGAGCAGAAAACGAGAAACTGACGCCGGAGGAAAACGGCAGAAGTTTTCGGATAGTGTGGACCAGCTGTGGGATATCGGAGCATCTGACGCTGTCGAAGATATAAAGAAGAATCGACTGCTGTCCGACAAGGACAAGAAAGAAGACATTGACTTCTATCTCGATCAACGTGGTCCTCGGGTGGCAACGATGAGCGGGAACGATAAAGTTTTCGCTGTAAAAAGAAAGCTACAGGAAGGAAGAAAACGTCCTCGCCAAGAGTCGCAAACCTCAAAGTGTGCACGAAACCGGAGATGAGGCCATGCAGAATGATGATACTGGCATGTCAGGAGAGTCGGAGACAGAACTAGCGTTCCCCCTGCCGAAAGAGCCAAGTGTGTTTGTCAATCTGTCCCACCTCCCTGTACCCAAAGACTTCACATACGAGAACGTCTCAGTCGACGAGATGACGCTACTCCCCGACCTGATCGACGAGTCCTCCTGGTTCTTATTTGCAGGTCTAAAGATGTATGGGTCTTCGTGGCTCACCCTGCCAACTGATAAGTGGGACGAGAACGAGGACTTTTGTCGTCTGAAGGATGTGATCTCTAATCTCCAGGTCACCAATGACGTCGCTGAAAGAGGAGTCCAACTGATACACGACTATGCGAACACGGTCACAAAGGACGAGGCACAGCTGCAGGATCTTCTGCAAGTGGTGGAAAAAACCGGAAAGAGCTCGGACAAGACTTCAAGAAGTCATCACTCGCCACGATGACATAGCACAGAGGGACAACGTTGCAGCCAGTGACGTGTGATAGTGGTCAATACAATGCAAAAGTGATTGTTTAAGTTATTGTTTCTTTCTTCCTTATCTGTCTGCTATTTGCTGATTTTTTTGAGAAGTATAGGTGATCGTGGTTTTTCCCATTATTTGGCACTATACTAGCACATTGGTATTATCTGTATACAGGCACAACTTTTAAACCGTTAGTCGTATGACATTGGAAGGCACACCAAACGACTTCTCTCATCAAGAGGATTCAGAAAACATCCCTACTTAATGATTTATCTTGATTCAGTAAAACGTTAAAAAGTACGCATTTAAAAAAAAAAAACTCGTAATTTCAAGGTCGATGCGAGACCCCTAAATATTGATCAATTTTTGTAAAAATGGTACCAATGTGCTAGTATAGTACCAAGTAATGGGAAAAACTACGATAACCTATACTTTAAAAAAAAATTGAAAAGTGGGCCACCCTACTGGTCATGGACTTTGCACAGGAATCTGTCCAGCTGGTTCTTGAAGTTATTCAGGTCGGTGTGCTGCAGATTCCTCACTTCTTTTGGTAGAACATTGAAAAGCTTTAGGCCTCGTATTCTGAGGGTATTTTCCATCCTCGTTTTCATGGCCCATTGTCCCACCGCAGCTGGAATCGTAGAGAATCTGCCTTTTCTCTCATTCCAGTTTGTTTCTATTTCATTTCTAAGGTTAGGGACAGAGCCCTGAAATATTTTCCAATGTACATATATTATTGTGTACCGCTTCAATATTCGCAATGTCTCGTTTTCTGTATGGGAATGTGAGTACTAAGCAATACTAAATTATTGACAGGACTAGACTCTTCCATAATTTGAGCATGATGTTTGCTTTTCTGCTGCGGAAGCTCCTCCAGATGATTCACATTATTTTTCTAACCGTCGTAATTTTGATGTTATATATTATATATATATAATATATATATATATATACTGTATATATATATATATATTTATATATATATATATATATATTAGGATGGTTCTTATTTTTCGAAATTGCAAATTTTGCCGTCTCACCCCCTCAATATATTCAATTTGACAAAAAAACAAAATTTGCAAAATCCAAAGTAATTATAAACATTCTTATTGGTGCCGCAAAAGGACTCAAATTTAGTTAATTATTGAAACATAAATATACGAATTTTTTATTAGCATTCCACTATAAGGGCAAATAACAGCAGTTAAAGAACAGCATAAACTAAAATAGACATTGACAACTGACTAATTAGAAACTGAATTGAACTAAACATTTTAGGACTAAAAGCATAGTAGATTTGGCCTAGTAGGGATGGCTGATTATGAGGTACCCTTAAATATTAATTGATTTTAATAAAACTTCTTTGGTACCCGTTTTATATTAATAGGAAAAAAATGCGGGGGTGAAACCCCGAAATTTTATATATTTAATTTTTCCTATACATATAAGAACGCTAATAAAAAATTTGTACATTTATGTTTCAATAATTAACTAAATTTGAGTCCTTGTGCGGCACCAATAATAATATCTATAATTACTTGAGATTTTGCATATTTTGGTTTTTTGTCAAATAGAATATAGTGAGGGCATGAGACGGTGAAATTTGCAATTTCGAAAAATAAGAACCACCCTAATATATATATATATATATATATATATATATATATATATATATATATATATATATATATATCAAAGCTATACTTCTCCTTAGGGAAACGGAGCTTACAGATGAACAGAAGGACCAACACAACGGCAAACATTTTCATTTATTTTTTGTACTTCAGACGTTTCGACAAATCTTTTGTCATCTTCAGTGAATTAAGTCTTAAAACCTTAAAACAAAAGTAAAAAGTGAAAAGTGAAAATTACATCAATACAATATTAAAACCATTAAAATTAAAACCTTAAAGCAAAATGAAAATTGCATCAATACAAAATTAAAATCATTTAAATTTCATCACTATAAAAACTAAAATTAAATTAAATTACCTCAATAGGTAAATACACAATTTTTACATCCACCTCCATACTTGGCAAAGCCTAAGAGAACACTGGATGGTCAGAGGATTAGAAAGGATATGTCTATGAGAATCGGTTGGTTAGTTAAAAGAGCTGTAATTTGTAGGATGAGCTATTATTGTTAATGGAGGGTTTGTTTCTATAGATGTACAAAGATTCTAAAATTCGGAGTTTTGTGAGGTTATTGGATCTAGTTAAAATTTCAAACTGAGTTTTGTGAAGGGGATGGTTGTTTTCATTACTATGGTTTCTAATTGCGGATTGTGGAGGGCTACTGAGGGGACGGTTGGTACGGACTGACAATCCCAAATGTTGAGAAAGGCGCACCTCCAGTTGGAGTTGAGTGCTGCCAATATACGCAGCCTTACAGCTGTCGCACGTGTATTTGTAAACAACATTGGGGCATACAGTTTTGGGGAATTCATCTTTGAACTTTAAAAAATTTGATAATTTAAGTGGGTTGACGAAGGCGAATCTAAAATTTATTTGGGGATAACTAGACTTGAGCAGTTTGGACAATTCACCTCGAATACGCAATGATAAATAACCATAAAAAGGTAATTTAATATATCTGGTTTCTTTTTGTACTGTAGTTATGGGGAGTTTAGTATTAAAAGTGTTATTTAAAAATTTCTTTAATTGGTTATCGAATAGATCAGAAGGGTAGTAATTGTTAATAAAGTACTGTTTTAAAAATTTAAATTCTTCGTTTAACGAAAAGTAATCTGAACAAACACGGTAACTTCTTGTTAATAATGTTACTATAGCACTAATCTTATATTTATAAAACATACAACTTAAATAATTGGTTCCCAAGCCAGTAAAAGTTTGTTTTCGAAATAGTGAAGTTTTGAACTTATTATGAGCCCGTTTAACTAAAACATCCAGGAAAGGTAAACTATTATTTGTTTCGTTTTCACATGTGTACTTAATATTACTATGTTGTTTATTAAGATAATCAAGAAAAAGTTTTACGTGTGAAGGATGGTTAAATATTAAGAAAGTGTCATCCACGTATCTTCTGTAATATATGGGTTTAAAACTACTAGGACAACTTTTCAACCAAATTTCTTCGTAATGGCAAAGAAATACTAAATAAGTTATTCACTACTGATAATACTCTTATTAATGGCCTCACTCAGACTCAATTTAAAAACCTTCTCGAAGTAGTGTGTTTTGATAATCTTTTCTTATTTAATAGCAACCTTTACAGCCAAATTGATGGGGTAGCTATGGGTTCCTCGTTAAAGCCTAACACTAGCAAATGCATTTCTTTGCCATTACGAAGAAATTTGGTCGAAAAGTTGTCCTAGTAGTTTTAAACCCATATATTACAGAAGATACGTGGATGACACTTTCTTAATATTTAACCATCCTTCACACGTAAAACTTTTTCTTGATTATCTTAATAAACAACATAGTAATATTAAGTACACATGTGAAAACGAAACAAATAATAGTTTACCTTTCCTGGATGTTTTAGTTAAACGGGCTCATAATAAGTTCAAAACTTCACTCTTTCGAAAACAAACTTTTACTGGCTTGGGAACCAATTATTTAAGTTGTATGTTTTATAAATATAAGATTAGTGCTATAGTAACATTATTAACAAGAAGTTACCGTATTTGTTCGGATTACTTTTCGTTAAACGAAGAATTTAAATTTTTAAAACAGTACTTTATTAACAATTACTACCCTTCTAATCTATTCGATAACCAATTAAAGAAATTTTTAAATAACACTTTTAATACTAAACTCCCCATAACTACAGTACAAAAAGAAACAAGATATATTAAATTACCTTTTTATGGTTATTTATCATTGCGTATTCGAGGTGAATTGTCCAAACTGTTCAAGTCTAGTTATCCCCAAATAAATTTTAGATTCGCCTTCGTCAACCCACTTAAATTATCAAATTTTTTAAAGTTCAAAGATGAATTCCCCAAAACTGTATGCCCCAATGTTGTTTACAAATACACGTGCGACAGCTGTAAGGCTGCGTATATTGGCAGCACTCAACTCCAACTGGAGTTGCGCCTTTCTCAACATTTGGGCTTGTCAGTCCGTACCAACCGTCCCCTCAGTAGCCCTCCACAATCCGCAATTAGAAACCATAGTAATGAAAACAACCATCCCCTTCACAAAACTCAGTTTGAAATTTTAACTAGATCCAATAACCTCACAGAACTCCGAATTTTAGAATCTTTGTACATCTATAGAAACAAACCTTCCATTAACAATAATAGCTTATCCTACAAATTACAGCTCTTTTAACTAACCAACCGATTCTCATAGACATATCCTTTCTAATCCTCTGACCATCCAGTGTTCTCTTAGGCTTTGCCAAGTATGGAGGTGGATGTAAACATTGTGTATTTACCTATTGAGGTAATTTAATTTAATTTTAGTTTTTATAGTGATGAAATTTAAATGATTTTAATTTTGTATTGATGCAATTTTCATTTTTCTTTAAGGTTTTAATTTTAATGGTTTTAATATTGTATTGATGTAATTTTCACTTTTCATTTTTTACTTTTGTTTTAAGGTTTTAAGACTTAATTCACTGATGATGACAAAAGATTTGTCGAAACGTCTGAAGTACAAAAAATAAATGAAAATGTTTGCCGTTGTGTTGGTCCTTCTGTTCATATATATATATATATATATATATATACATTCAACTGCAAAGAACACGCAGTATAAATAACGTAAAGAACGACGCTTGTATAATATTACGGCATGCGGGAGGTGCCCCCTTGGGGCATTGGTTTCTGCGAGTATGTAGAAGAATTACGGCATTTGGAAGAGTGAAGTCCATGGTGTAATGGTATCGCGTCTGACCGGTAATCGGAAGATCCCGGGTTCGATTCCCAGGTGGTTACTTCATTTTTTCATTTGTTCCGTTTTCTCTCTCTCGTCTTGCGCGGAATATCTCCTATACAAGCGTCGTTCTTTACGATATATATATATATATATTGGCTTTTAGTATGAGTATAAACAAAATTGGTCGACTTTAATTTCGATTTACTTCATCGAAGATCGAGCGGATAACCCACAGCTTTTGTAATGTGTTATTCATAATGATCATTTGAGGCGTTATCTACCTGGTGAACCTTACTTTGAAGAATAATCTGTCGGAGTTTTTAGACTTGCCCCGGCTCCAGAAGGACGCAACGAACACCTACCTGTATATGAAATTTATCAATAAGAAATCTCGTACTAATGACTCTCAAAGAGTGCGTACAGCGAAGCGTAAATTTGAATCCACATCCAGCATTTTATATTTCTCGCATTTTTTCTTAATTTCTCTCTTATACAAATGAAGTGTAACTTTTTCAAATAAGTTTACTAAAAATGTAATCTCAATAAAGTATGGTTTGGATTTAAGAAAGACGACATTCAGAATTTCATTTTAAGAAAGTTACTTTTTTATGTTTTAATCTGAATTTTCTTCATAATCATAAATGCATCCTTAAATTAATGTTAAAATTTATAGTCTTATCGATTTAATTTATATATATATATATATATATATATATATATATATATATATATATATGCACTTTGAATAAATTGCCGAAGCAATGCTATTCAGGTTTTCAAACATTTTTCGGGATAACCTATTTGAAACACCTGTTTTACCAACGGTGACATTAAGACTAATCCAGGGCCCCCTTACATCTTACACATGTCACCATACACAAACACATAGACACAATAGGACCATGAGACACATGCAGAAGCATAATATTAACATATTACAGTACAACGTAGATGGCCTCTCAAACAAAATCATGCAGCTCAGGGAATTCGTACACAAACAAAATATTCCCATAGCACTTACACAAGAAACAAAACTAAAACGCACACACAAAACACTCACCATCCCTGCCTTCACGGCGATCCGTCAAGATCGTACTGAGGGTAACGGGGGTGGACTCATCACTTACATACGTAAAAGCATTAGCTACACTGATGCCACCCAAAATTACAAACACAATCCAAGCAGATAACACGATAGAAATGGAGGCAGTTAACATTAAAACATGCGCAAAACACAACACCATACTCATCAACATTTACATCCCACTAGATAGTTCACCTCAGGTGCCAGCCAATTACAATCCACAGTTACACAATGTGGCCTCTCTCACTAATGTCATCTTAGGAGGAGACTTCAACGCTAAAGACAGTAGTTGGTACCTTCACAACCAAAACAACAGCACAACTAAACAACCTCTTTATTTTTAGCAACACAGAAGAACGTATACACATACCACATCAAGCAGTCTACTGAAACTCCTCCCCAGACATAACGTTCTGTTCCCCCTCACCATTCGCTTAGAACACTTCTTCTCTTTTGATGTCCGTTTACGTTTAACGCCACGTGCTGGTAACCCCTCCTTCTTCTTCCGAACAGTCCTCTTCTTCCCACCAACATGCATTTTTCCCTTTGCATCTTTGATGATTTCTTCCCGTGTACGCGTTAAGTGCTTTTTTAGAGCTTATTCAGGTCTAGCCACCGACATTATGTCTTCTACCGTGTTAAAACCTGATTGTAACGCCTTCTGCCCGAGGTATCTGGCGCCCCTCTTCAACAAAGTGACAGCCGCCCTCAGTATGGTTGAAAAAAATAGCTTCAAGCCCACTCCCACGTTGGTATCTCACCCATCAATAGACTGTGAAAGGCCTTCGCGCCATTATAACTCAGTGCGACGAAAGTGCAGCTTCACTGTTAAGCTCCCGTCGCCAAATGGGAAACTTTTGCCCTCAATCGTTCTTATAGATATTGAGATATTGGTTAATAGATTAGTCGCGAAATTCACATCATCGGGTTTATCATATGTAATGCTCAAGCTCTTCCCTCTATTGTTGGTGATGTGAGCGATGCGCAGTAGGCGTTCCTGGGTATCCCCAACAAACTGGTGCTCCACGATGTTGCTGTAAATATAGCACATGTCTGGTATCTCTTTGGATGGCTGCTCCATATCGGCCCTCGGTTATAATTTGGAACAATCCTTTGTCTTTAATATTTTTATTATCCTGTGATTTTAGGGTCAGAGTATGTGCAAGGGTTTCTTTGTTTACGATTTCGTATACTAAATCAGCCGTAAGATTTGAGCTTTTTAACCAACGTTTAAGTCTCTCACAACATCCTCAGCCGCACCAAAACGACAGGCCTAGTGTTACTACTGTAGTGTAATACCGTGCATCCCCACTTCGGGCGGTACGCATGGTTTCCTCCCGAGTTACCCCGGCATTTTTACACTCATCGAGGTCTTTAAGAACCGTAAAAAACGGGTTCTTTATAATCAATACTTAAGAAGCTGGTGGATAGATGAATTTCGCATATCTCCACCTCAAACGAATCACGATCCAATTCAACGGGCCCATGGAGTTCTGTTACAAAGTTGGCCAGGGTGTTGTTAGGATGTACAGACAGAGAAGAAGAGGATGGTAGTGTGACATAGAAGTGGTTAGGCGCCATGTTGCATACTATTTAAGCTTCATTATTGCAGCAGCTTTTATATAGGTGTTGAATCTTTCTGGGCACCCTAGACATTTCATCAGATACATTTTCCTCTTTCCTGAACCTTTGCTGCCTAAACTTTTTCAATTTTAAAAACATTTTTTTTTCTAAATTAAATGTCATTTTCTGCAACTCCTCGCGGTAAAAGCCTCCTGCGATTTCTTCCCCATTCAAATCTTCAGCGTAATACAGCATTATCTCACCTTTAGGTCTCATAGCCCTAACTTTAAAAATCTCACGTGTCCAGCCGTGGTCAAATCCCTTCGCGAATTTATTTCCCGAACGCGATAGCCTTACATAATCATTGATTTTGAAACGTGTAGAGTGTGGTACGGTTCTACGAATACAGTATCTCTTCTCACCTCACGCTCTGCATGCGTACCTCTTTCTAAAACCTCGTTAGGTGTTTTGCCAATCGCTCAATGGTGTGAACAGTTGTATGATGAGGCCAGTGATTCCAGAATGCCTAAATATCTGTATGTGTTTTTGTGTGCAAAATAACAATGCACGCGTTCTTTTATGGTATGTTGAACTCTTTCAGCTAAAAAGGCCTTATGTATAGAATTGCTAATGTAGTAACTGATATTAAACTCTGCCAACATGTTCTGAAAAGCTCTGCCAATAAATTCTTTCTCCATACCCATACAAAAATAGTCAGGAACCCTGTTCTCTTTCAACATCAGCGTTTTGGTAGCTTTAGCAACTGTTTCAGGCGATTTATTCTTCAGAGGAGTTAGCCACAGATATCTAGAGAATACATCCATTATGAATAGGATGTAGCGATAGCCACCATTATATAGTGAATGTCTTTGCATGTCTGTTATATCCGCTTGCCAAATTGAGTCAATCGAAGCCGCTATTGTCTTTGCTGTTTTAAATCTTTTTCTCACCGGCTTATGAAGTGCATAAGCATCCTGCTCCCGCAAAAACTACTCAACATCTGTTTTCCCTACTCCATCATTGTAAACACCTCTGTACAGTCTATCAACACCGCCGTAGGAGGCAAGGCTGGAAATGACATAATAGGGTTTTCTTAATATGTTAGCCATTTGCGTATTTTAGAGATACGTGGCGAAAGTTGACCGTTGTTGTTAACTTGTTTGGTCTCTTCTTTCTCCTCTTCAGAGATGCTACCGTTGGGAGTGATGGCGTGTTCAGTTGTGGCACATGCGAGGATTGTTCCAAGTCTTTTAACCTGTTCAGATTTCCTATCAATGTTTTGGGAACATTTATTTGTTGTAGTCATGCTTTAATTTGCTTCCATCCTGATGGTGAGGGCCTCTCCCACTTTCTCATCAGATCGTGGACGATGTCGACGATATTCGAACAATGTACCTTTGTTCCTTCAAAAATGACCTCGCCTGTATCGGTCCACTGTATGATGGGGTCCTCACTCAATAGATTATAAAGACTTAAGCCTTTAGTCCTCAATATTCCACTGCTTTTTAATACATGTTCGATATGTTGTTGGGGCGCACCGCTATTCTTGGGTTGGTCATCTCTAACGTCAGCACCAGGTCCTATGTCACCATGCTCATCGTTGTCCGCGCTATACCTAATAACCACGGGGATCTCTGTCGGATTCTTATAATTTTCCCTCTTGGGATAAGATCCTTTTCTCATCAGGTGACTTTTCACTGTTTAATGTCTATCAATTCGCTTTCCAATCTTTTAAGACTGCTTTTACGGGGTTCTAGAACCGTGTCTGGACTCTTTGAACTTTGCAGTGAAGCATACACCTCGTGCGGAATCACTACCACTTTCTTCATTATATTAATCTAGTCAGTAATGGTCCCAAAACTGAAAATAAGATGGGGAGGAATGATCAACCTCTTTGTACAAAAATTCGCTTTTTCTTCCACACAGTTTGACTTTTACGAGCGAGTGTGCGTATTATGTTCTTATAAAGAAGTGGGCGAGCATTCTGAGGGGGTTTCATTGGTACATTACATTTTATAACTTTAAGACAGATTTCAGAGATGCATTTTTAAAAGTCCGAGTCGATATTTTTAACAAACTTCAGTTGCAATGCCAGGGGCAGTCGATGGTAGATTTTTATTAATTTATGTTATTTCTTTAACCTCTTTGTCATTCTGGAATATACACCGTTTCAGGCTCGTTTGGGAATATATTCGTTCTTAGAAGCACTCTAAACTTGTTTTGCGGGTGAAGGTCACAAAGAAAATATCCGTAACGTTGATTTGTAGTTTCTTTATAGACTTCCAAAAACTCCTTACGCTGATTCGGGAACATTTGATTGGCTAACGCCTCAATTTGTGACACATCTCTACGTTGCGCGAATAAGAATAGATATTGTGTATTTACTGACCTATCGAGCATGTATCTATTTTTGAAAAATAGATTCTGATTTACGAAGAACGCCTATATTAAGACGGTGGGAGAACGCTGTAAATGTCGCGGCAAAAGTTTTATCCATTTCTAACATGAGATCATCAATCACAATGACTGTATGCTCATTTCCCTTTAACTTGTTAACGTCATATACGCCTTTGTGGAACAAAATATCATCTTGGTACTCGTTGAACAGTGACTGGTACGTCGATTAGCACCATGTGACTTTATGCACAAATTTGAAGAACCCCACCCCCCCTTGTCTTTAATGATTTTAAGCATAAACACAGTTTTACCATATCCTGTAGGTCCAGATATAATAAATGTGGACGGGCTCGTGAACCTAAATTTTTCTACAGAATTCATCTCTATCACGTCACACCCCTAAGTGGAACATTTACAAAATATAATAAAAATTTAAGAGGTGTTCCTTATATTCTTGTTCTTGTTTTTCCTCTTCTTCCACAGAACCGTGAATGACGACGAGGTACAGCATCATGTCCCCATCATCGACATTACAGACGACCCCGATGACAGTGTAGTTGTGGTCACAGACTCCAGCCTCGCTCACGAGCCCACGCCAGCGACACCTGTAACACCACCAACCTGTAACACCACCAAGCGACAGCTCAAAGCGGAGGCATGATGAAGAGCCTTCAACGTCAGGTATAAAGCGTTCCAGGAGTGCACCGGTTGTTAGACCCCCAGTATTAAAGCCCCAGCCCACTACGTCTTACGACACAACCCTCACACTAGCTCCCTCCTCAAATAAAAATAAGTACCCTTATTCCTGTTCAATTCCGGACACATCCTCCACAGCAGCAGCAGCAGCTTCTCGTGCTGTAGAGGAAGGTATAACATTCGAATTAGTGCGCACCGTCACCCTAACCCCAACCCTGACTAGAAACCGTTACGTAGTCAGGGTCGACCCTGGATCCCTGTATAGCAATGGTGTTGAAAACGGACTGCGGCGCGTAGTTCAGCGTTTCGTAGAGTTTGCCCTTCAGATCAGCGACGGTCATGAAGTAAGGACGAGGCTGTCCTTCGGGTTCGTGTCAGTTGACTGGGCTGTAGATGTTTTTTGAGTAGTAATGCCATTCAGACGCTTGGCTGCTCAAGATATAGATTATATTTTGAGCCGTATGATGCAGGACTCTCAAAGTAGTACAACCTTCAACATGGACAACTTCACGATAGATATTGGAAGAGTATTCCGGGTTGCGGGTCATAGTGCCACACCTTATACTCTTAACTTCAATTCTCCGGTTATTTACAGGAAGCATATAAACGCCGAGCGTGGTTACGGCTTTATACCAATAGTCTTAGCTCATATGTTCACTCTGCTAAATACAATCGCGTATAATATCTGGTTCCCTACCGTTGTGCAGCGTTCCCGTAAACTGGCTTCAGATTGCAAGCTTGAATTTGAGTGTAATATGGGTCCTGAAGAACTGAGAAGGGTGGAGCAGGAAATGAATGTTCGTATAGTTGTATTTGGAATGGATGATCGTCGTAGGACTGTGTATGTTTATAAAAGCTGTGTGAGAGATCGCACAAGACCTCTACTTATTTTAGGGCTGTCAGGAACAACGTATCTCCCTATCCGTAATATAAGGAGTCTCTACGCGAGTTATGATAAAAGCCGAAAATATGGAAGGCATCATCATTTTTGTAAGGGGTGTCTCGAGTTTGCGAAAGATATAATGAAACACTGTAAGGAATGCCACGTGGTATGCGAGCAGTGTAAAAGCTCCAAATGTGAAAGTCGTGTAGTTGAAGCTGAGAAGAGGGAATGTAATGTGTGCAGACGTACATTTTTCAATAATAAATGCTTTGAGCTCCTTAAGTCAAGTGGCACGTGCAGGAAAATGAGAATCTGTGAATGTGGTATGTTTCATATGATGGATAATTGGGGGAAATTCAAGCATAAATGTATTGAAATTCACTGTCCTACATGCCATGAGAAATATAAGGCGGATGGAGTGAAGCATGTATGTTATAGGCTAAGCATAAATATAGACCTTATATAACTGTGTACTGCGATACAGAAACACATACGGTTGCTGAAACTAAAGAGGTTATCCCACATCTACTCGTAAGCCAGACTATCTGCGATGAGTGCATGGAGGCTGAGTGTGATGAGTGTCACAAATGTGGTAACGGACAATCGTTTTTAGAACGATCGTCCACGATAACCCAGTGAAACTCTTTGTTTCCTATATTGTCAAGTTAGTGGACAAGTTAAAAAAAATGACTGTGTATATTCTTGCCCATAAAGGTGCAAAATTTGACACAATATTCCTTTATGAGGAACTGCTTGAACACGAGTCATCTGAGATATTGACAGGAGACCCCTTGAAAAGGGGAAACAAGCTTATGCAAATGCAAATAAGAGGTAATGTTCAGTTTAAGGACACTTTATTATTCACACCTTGTAAATTAGCCAAGCTACCCAAGGTTATGGGTGTAGCCACCGAAGTTTCAAAAGGGTATTTCCTTTACACTTTCCTCACTAGCGACACTAAATTACGTGGGACTTCCTCCCCCCAAACATCACTTTAACTACGCCAACATGTGTGATAGTGAGCTTGAAGATTTTGACGGCTACTACAACAGTTTTAATGAAGATAATCCTTACAATATAGCGGATGAATGTGTACATTACTGCGTGAATGATTTGCGCGTGCTTAGATTATGCTCCCAGGCTGGATGTACAATTTGTACATAAAAGGATGTACATAGATCGGTTCAACTGCGACCCGCTGCAAGTCGCAACCACGATCGCCTCATTTTGCTTTAATGTGTTCAAGAACAATTTCATGTCTAAAGACACCTTAACCCTCATTCACAGAAATAACCCTCGCAGTACAACAGCAGGCCGGTGTATACATAAAACATGCCATTAACACATGTTGATGGCCAAAGCGAAGACAGGGTCACTGGTGAGAAGAGTGTGTACTCCTTTAAAGGCTGATGGTGGCATGGATGGTTACGTCCTGAGTGTGGAATCGGAGGAGATATCCGCGGTAGATTTGCAGCCGACAGTCTTGCATGGACCCGCACCCGCGATCACCTTATAGGCTCCCAGTTCACTCACAAGATATTGTGGGAACATGAGTATGATGCACGGATGGAAACAGATGGGCAGTACCGCGAAGAAATAAACACCATCAAGCGTTCAATGGTGTTGGACCCTCTCAAGTGCGGTGATAGCTTGTTTGAGGGCGTACAAACCCATTCAAGCTATACTTTCCGTCTACGGAGGGCGTGAAACTCCATTACTACGATTTCTGTTCTTTATATCCCTACGTGATGAAGAACATTCCGTACCCAGTAGGAACACCTGTAAAACTAGTGGGACCAGCCCTGCCCACTATCGTAGAATTAACAGTGGGTCTTGTAATCACACATCCAACCAGCGGAAGATGAGAGGCGTACTATATATACAAGCCCTGTGATGGGCCTAGCCGTTCATCATGGCTAGAGAATATTGAAGATATATGAGGTGTGGAGGTTTCAGAAGCTACCCAACCTTTTCATGCCGTATATATATACTTTTTTGAAGGATAAAGTAGAAGCATCAGGGTATCCGCTATGGGTTGAGAAAAATCGGCGTATATTCAGCGCTACCGTGACCGTGAAGGGATACAACTTGACCGGACTCAAATTGCTAAGTACCCTGGGAAGCACTTTAGTGCAAAGTTGTGTCGAAATAGTCTTTCAGGAAAATTTGCACAGAATACAGGCAAAGGGAACGTTCATCTGGCCCAAAGTTATAACGAGGTGTGGGATTATGCCAATGCCCCCGATAAAGAGGTCATGGAGATCCTGAATGTAGGTAATACGTACATAATAAAGTACAACATCACCGAACTGGCCACAGATACCTCACGTGTTACAAACATACCTGTAGCCAGTTTCACAACGGCATACGCACGCATCAAACTTTGGGGACTACTGCACTCTCTTGGGCGGAGGGTGCTGTACTCGGAGAGTTGACTGACGAAATCAAGGATGAGTATGGTGATGGTGCATACGCTGACTCCTTTGTATCAACAGGGCCAAAAACTTAATGGGTACGGGTGAGGGTGGGCGAGGAGCTGAAATACATCGTGAAGGAGAAGGGCGTCACGCTTAACCAGGCAAATCGAAGGGTCGTTAACTTTGATTCGTTGAAGGAGCTAGTGGGCTTGGAAGATGAGGGCGACCAACCGCCCCAACTGACTGTAGGGACCCACAATTTTCGGGCACAAAAACTGGGGGGCGTGAAGGAACTTAGGGGTACGAGCGTGTGCCGTAACACCTATAGGAAACGTTACCAGGTGCCTGGCACCTACGATACCGTACCCTTTGGGTACCATAGCTCATGTTTATACGTAGTTACTTGTTAACGATATGTTTATTTTATTTATTACGTATATTTGAATATGTTTATTAAATAAATCATGTTTCAATTAGGGTTTCATTTTCTCCTTTGTGTGTGTGTGTGTGTGTGTGTGTGTGTGTGTGTGTGTGCGCGCGCGCGTATGTAGAGGAAAAATTCCTAAGCACCGCCCACTGTAAGATCAACCAAAGGTTCACGTGACTTCTGCTACTACCTGGGCATATCTCTATCCATGCGTGCTCAGTTAACCGCTGCAAGACTTGGGTCTCAGACGTGTATTTTGAAGAAATCTCCCGTAGACGAAAAATAGTGATGGCAACCTTTGATATTGCGTGCTCGACGTTTATGAAGTGGTATTCGGTAAAGTCTGAAGATGTGGTGAATACTGAAAGATTCCCTAGCCCTCTCTCCTTTGAGACTTTTAAGACTACATTGAAACGTGCGAAGTGTGAGGGGCAAGAGGTTCAAATACTCAATGGATACTCTGGCCAGAGCATTGCCGGATTTCGCGGCACAAACGATGTAATGGACTACGTTGTAAGACCAAGCTGTATAAAAGCGTACATAGACCGTGAAGTGAAACAAACAACATGTGCAGAAGAGAAGCAACGGGTATGGGTAGTGAGTGTTGTTGATGAGTGGTGTGACAAGCGGTATCATATCATGCTGCATCATACCGAGTACGCGTACCCTGCGGCTGAGAATGTAAATCTTGTCATAATGGACAGTCTCAAATATTTTTACCACTACATTCATATATATTTTGAAGAGGTTCGCAGTGAGGTTGTGGCTAAAGGTCTGTGCGCGTTTTTAATAGAATTTAGAGACGAATTATCGCTTGCTAAGCAAAAAGGAAAAATATGGGCACATGTTTCTCTCAAATAGTGCGCCGGAGTGTGAATAAAATGTGTTTAATTTGTGTTTAGTTCATCCTGACCGAAAATGTCTGGTGCGCATTCTGGGGAGTGATAAAACATTAAACTCGATATTACTTCGTGTGTCGGAAAAGTTCTGATTGCTAGGTATAATGGGGCATAAGTATTCACAAGATTCTTTCAGCTGGAACAAACCCGTACACGAAACATTAACGCTTTGTATGACTCGTCCGTGTAACTCGTTAGTAGTATAGTGTCAAAAAGGGAGACAGAGAATGGATCAATTTGAAAATTTCCACCCCCTCACCGTCCTTCATGGTCCTTCAAAAAAAAAAAAAAAGGGGGAAAAAAGAGGGAAACAAAAATTAAGAAAGGACTGAGCCTCGCCTTCCTCCTTCAAAAAAGTTCTTTCATGAGGCAAACAAGAACAAACATGCAAATACATACATACATTCAAGTACTTTCTGTTCAGGCAAATTCCGCCAGACAGTAGAAATGAAAACTTAAAATGAATATCTGAAAGGTTTTAATAAGCCTAACCAGATTGCGCATCAACACATCCAATTTTCGTCTGTTAACAAATTGCGAACAATACATAAATCAAAATCAGATTGAACATATTTTAAATCGAAACACAAGTTCTTTGTTTAATATCTGTATTATGAAAAATAAAATGAATATTTATTATTTTAATATAAATAAATTAATTTCTCTCTTTTTTAAGGAAACTGGCTTATTTTCAAACGAGATGATCTTCAAATACAATATATACTTATAGTACACGCATATTTGTTTATTTACTTTTAAATATGTAGTTTTTGTTATTTACACCGATATAAACCATCACATTCACTTCACTTGCCATCTTCTGGTATGTGAATTAATAATTTTACTATACAGCAAATTTCGTTATAAAATTGCATATTTAAAAGAACATCAAGCTGCGTAACGCAGCTTTGAAACTGAAGCATCAATTCTGTTATCCTCCTCTAACATCCACTTAAATATATTACTAATATTGATTTATTGTTATTATTACATATATATGTACATGTGTTAAGAGTATTTAAATTAAATATATTGACTTCAATTCCCTTCGTAATAACAGCATCTGACAACTCTACCCAATCTTGCTATATTTTTCGCACAGTAACTGTTTTGAGAGTAGTAGTTAAGTTTAACTTTCTTTTAACGACTATTAGCTGCTACTAATCTTATTATTATTATTATTATTATTATCATATATATATATATATATATATTATATATATATATGTGTGTGTATATATATATATAACATCCAAATAAGTAGGTTCGGGTAAAAAAATTTCTTATTAGATGCAATTAAAGAAAACGGGATGTCGAATTTGTGTGGATTGTCATTTTTAAATAGATGCAGTGGGAAATAGGTACTGAAAGTTGAGAGATTTTTCATTAAGAACCTTTCTACTTGTAGCTATAGTTAGGCCTATTCAAATTACTTTAATTATCATTTCTCTAATTTAACGGCTGTTCACAATTCCTCATAATTCTCATAATAAACGTATTTGTTTTCACACCAGTCATGCCAGTATTTACATCAATCACACAGAATGTTCATGCTTATTGTTTTTGTCATTAGCTGTACCAATCATGTCTTTACAGACTGAAGCCTACCGTTATACAACGTTAAAATCTTATAATTAATACTTTATAATATCAGATCTCGTATAAAAAACATCATTTTCTGTACAAATGCCACAAAAATACTTTCAATCATATAATGTACTCATAGAACGCACCATACGCTTTTTCACTTGTATTAAAAACGTAAAACTGAAAGTTGTATCATCACGCGATATTCGATTCTGCAATGGCGTAAGTGAGCCCTAACATTTAATTTAAAATTATTTAACAGATCATTTGAGGGAACTGTACATCGATCTCATTATAACTTCTGACTCATAATAACCCGCTATGCATATTTACAAGAGTCAAATTTAAATAAATAAATATATATATATATATATATAACATAAAGAACGACGCTTGTATAGGAGATATTCCGCGCAAGACGAGAAAGAGAAAACAACAAATGAAAAAATGAAGTACCACCTGGGAATCGAACCCGGGATCTTCCGATTGCCGGTCAGACGCGATAACCACTACACCATGACTTCACTCTTCCAAATGCCGTAATTCCTCTACATACTCGCAGAAACCAATGCCCCAGGGGGCTCCCGCATGCCGTAACATTATATACATTCAACTGCAAAGAACACGCAGTATAAATAACGTAAAGAACGACGCTTGTATAGGAGATATTCCGCGCAAGACGAGAAAGAGAAAACAACAAATGAAAAAATGAAGTACCACCTGGGAATCGAACCCGGGATCTTCCGATTGCCGGTCAGACGCGATAACCACTACACCTGGACTTCCTCTTCCAAATGCCGTAATTCCTCTACATACTCGCAGAACCAATGCCCCAAGGGGGCGTGTTCTTTGCAGTTGAATGTATATATATATATATATATTATATATAGGAGTTTGTATGGGGCATTCCAACAGAAGGCAGGAAGTGTCTGAACCCTGTTTCACCCATCACTGTCCTCTTCATCTGGCCTTTTTACATGTCACGTCTACCATGTGAGCAGTCCAGCATACTCTCAAACACGCGCTTCTCACTATATCCCTTACTACACACGCATGCATCTTACACACTACACAGTCTTTTCAAAAAAGGTGTAATTTCAGTAGTTTCCGGGCTTCGCGATTGTCCCCTCCTTCCAGCCTGCATCGTATATAGTACCAAGCAAGTCTCTCCACAGTTTACAGGTTTCCTCATTGTCTAAAATTTATAAAGTTCTCTCATATTGTTTTCCTTAATGTAACGGACATCACAACCGAATTTAAATAGTATTTAAGTATTATGTCGAGCAACATAGCTAGATAACCCCGCCACAGCCTAGTTTCTTTGCATAATCATGAAACATGAAACATTATATATATATATATATATATGAAAAATTATTTCACGAAAGTGACACGTGAAAAGTATTTATGATGAATAAAACCACGAAGGAAAAAAAACACAAAGGGGTGCTCAAGCGCTTTCGTCTAATGACATCCTCAGGAACACTGGAGTGAAAGGACAGATCAAGGCATATATAGGTTACAAAAATAAACATACATACATACATATTCACATTATATACATATATATATATATATATATATATACATATATACATATATATAGTAAGCATAGAAAAAATTGTGGGAGGAGCCAACATTTATATGGTCACAGAAGAATAAAGAAATAAAAATAAATATAATATAAATTGAGAAAAAATTAATTACAAAATAGTGCCTTAGTGATATATATGTCACAGCCTAAATAATCATAAAGAAATAAACAGGCAAATAAAAAAACCCATAAATATATATACATACATATATATATATATATATACATATATATACAAATATATATATATATAATATATATATATATAAAGACACTTTTAGCACTTTGGCCGACCTTCAATATAAATTCAAATGGCTTTTTTTATGGAACAGGTCACAAAAGAATAAAGAAATAAAAATAAATATAAATATTGTAAGTGGAGTCTACCAATTCAAGCTCAAGAGGGAAGTTTTACAATCGATTTAATAGATGCTTCCAAATTGATATAAGCACACCGGACAAAAAATTAGTCACCCCTCTCAGAATGTACCTAATAACGTGTGACGGCGCCTCTGGCCTTGATAACCGCACGAATCCGGCGAGGCAGAGACTCTACGAGGTTGTGCATGTACTGAACATCGATTTGCTGCCACTCGTTCATCAGCCGGTCCCGAAGTTCCGCCAGAGTCCGTGGGTGTCTATTCCTGCGCTTCACTTTCTGTTTCCAGCCTGAACAACACCTTCGACGCATTCAGGATTAAAGGCTTCATTGGACCTGCGATGTACTCGTCTCCTCCCATCATTGGAGAACAAACAAAAACGGGACTCATCGGACCAAATTACACGTTTCCAATCTGCCGCAGTCCAGTTTTTGTGCCTCTGAGCCCATTTATAACGTGCCAATTTGTGACTTGCTGTTAACGCGGCCTCTTCCGTGGTACCCTGCTCCAGATGTCCATCGCATGCAGTTCTCGTCGCAATGTCCGTTCGGAATTGGTCGCTGGAGAACCTCATTGGTTTCTTGGAGCAATTGTTCTCTGGTTTGAAACGATTTGCAGTTACTAGACGAGAAACATGGCGGCGGCCCCTATTGTCGAGAATTGTTTTCCGGCCACAGTTACGCCGTCGATTGTCAGTTGATTGCGAACTACACCACTCTTTGTAAACTCGCTGGACAGTACGCGTTGACACACCAACAAATTGGGCTACTTCAGACATTTTGTGTCCGTGGGCTCTGCCAAACACGATGGCTCCTTTTTTGCCACTGAGTAACGTCTGCCTCACGACCCATTTTGCAGACTATATCCAACACACACTTTGTTCTTCACCACCTCACGAAACAGATCTGATCCTGTGTGCTACGTCACCGCTACTTGTCACTTACCAATGCTACATCAGCGCCCTCTGTGTGACCTTGAACTTCCTACTATCGGTGCTATTAGGGGTGACTAATTTTTTGTCCGGTGTGCTTATATGTCACATT
>JAJOZX010003226.1:222500-350000 GCA_023014485.1 Bathynomus jamesi | reverse complement strand
CTCACCAAATTAGGTTAGGGCAATCTACCTTCACCTTTGTTACGCTATGAGTTGATGCTAGGTCTTAGGCCACAATGTAGGCCTAATTTGTCTGACCCAGCTTAATTTACTGCGTTTACTTCTAACTGGGTTAAAAACACAATTAGTCACTTACTACTAGTTATTAGAGACCCTTTTCCCCTTTTGTTTAATTGTTGAGAGCGTACTTGCTGGTGGGGATCTTTTTTCCGTTGTTTGTTCTTCCCCCTTCCCTCGTTCCGTCTTGTAGCCCCGTTCCTCGTTTTCGTTCTCCCTTGTCCACCTTTTCGCTGGGCTTTTTCCACCAGCGACCTCTTGGTTTTTTTGGTTGGTTGATCGGTAATGTATATCTATTACCGAGCACGCTCTTGTCACACAGTATATAAATACTAGTGTGGAGAATAACTCTGGTGAGCAACCAATTGGTTTCATCCACCCAGTTATTGACATAAAAGGAATTTAATAATTGTTCGATTAACTACCTACCTACTCAGTGAACCATTTTCGTTACATCCCAACTACCCACACATCAGTTTTCCATATACTGGGGGCCCCGGGAGATAAAAATTTTGGTGTCAATGTCACCAATTTTTATGTCTGAGTGTAGACTAGCTAACTATTTGACTGTAAATGCCTGTTAATCTGATTAACAGTGACTATCCTCACCATCTCATGGAGAAGATGTAGCATTTAATTAGAAGAGAAAATATACATCCATAAGATGAAACTGTCTATGGTCTTTACCATAAGAAAAGGAAAAGTGAAAGTTAGAAGATAAAATTACAATTCCCCAGCATCTATTTTTTTTGTAAAACTAGTCGCGCCTTTAATGCTGTTTGTCGCTGAGGTCATGTGTCTGTCAATGTTGTAGTAGGATGCGTTACCACTCCTACTGTCAAAGGAATAGTTACTGGAAGTTCAGTGTCTCCAGTTGTTACTGGCGGTGGAGAAGGTTCTCCAAAGTCCATTGTTTTGGGTCCAGGCTCTAAGGGGTACAAAAGAGAAATGTCTCTTGTTGTGTCACCCGTTGAAGTCCTTAATTTGACCACTCTTGTTACCCCGTCTGCCCCTGGTCTGAGTTCTAAAACTCTAGCCAGAGGCCAGTATTGTCTTGGAGTACTGTCATGTATGAGAACAAGGTCCCCTACCTTAATTGTGTCAGACCAATCCTTCTTAGTCATTTGTTTATGTCTCTCCCTTAGACCCATCAAGTACTCAGTTTTCCGCTGTTTAATGAAATGAGCTTTAACTCTAGTTAAATGTTGTAACTTAGTCTGGAGCTCATCATGTCGTTGAGTCCAGTTTGGGTCTTCTGAAGAGTCTATATAGTAGTCCGGCAGGAGACTAACTTGTTCTCCCCGAATCAAATGATTTGGAGTTAATGGTTCCGGGTCATTAATGTTGTCACTTACATAAGTGAGTGGTCTATTGTTAATGATGTTCTCAATCTCAGCCAGGAGAGTGAGCAACTCAAACAAGTGTATCTGTTTTTTACCATTTGCTTTCTTCAAGCAATTCTTTACTGCTTGTATATTCCTCTCCCAGATAGAACCATACCAAGGAGAGGCAACCGGAATATACTTCCACTTTATGTTTGAATTTTGTATATATAATTGTGTGAATTCATTGCTTAACAAATCGTGGATGACTTGTTCACCAGCCTTGAAATATGTAGCATTGTCAGTCCAAACTGTCTTGGGTACTGAATGTCGTGCACAGAATCTCTTAAAGACAGCAACAAAAGACTCTGCTGTAAGGTCCTCCACAACATCCAGATAAACAGCTCGTGAGGCAGCACATGTAAACAGTACAATGTACATTTTTTGTTCAGTGTCAACCAACCCCACAGTCAATGCTCCTGTATAGTCAATGCCTACAGTCTCAAAGGGTCTGTTGAGAGTAACTCTCTCCTCTGGCAAAGCAGGAGGATTTGGTATCCTATAGGGCCTAGCATGAATACGCCTACATGTGATACACTCACTCAGGACTGTTTTAACAGTGATCCTTCCCTTGGGTATCCAATAAGTTTTTCTTAATGTAGTTAGTGTCTGTGGTACCCCCATATGATGTACATCATTGTGTGTGTTTGTCTGATGATTAATGTTGTCAAATAGCTAAATCTAGGTAAAAGGATTGGATGTTTGCTTTTGTAAGACAGTTTTGATTTGTCTAATCTCCCTTTACACCTTAGATGGCATTCCTCATCTCTGAACAAATTTAGATCCACAACTACTGATGGTACAGGTTCTTTTGTTTGTTTCCCATTAGTCAAGAATTCTAACTCTTTATTGTACTCCTTTTGTCGTGCATGCGCTATCCAGTACTTGGTTGCAACTTCTGTATAATTATGATTGTTTTTATTTAGCTGTTTGTTTATTGTAGTTAAACAGTTGTGAGCAAACCTCAAACAGTAAGCTGTGACCCTGACAAGTTTGCTGAAATCAGAATAATGTTCATAATTAGTGATTGGTTCAACCTTTTCATTTGAAAAGATTAAATTTAATGTCAAGTTAACTTGTTCCACAGGCCATTGGTCTGTATTACAGAGCCACTTAGGTCCCATGAACCAAGTTTTGTTTGACTTCAACAACTTGTAGGATAAACCTCTGGTCAGAAAGTCTGCTGGATTTTGTTTAGTTGGAACATAGTGAAAGTTTACTTGTAGTCTTTCATTAGCTTCAGCTATTTCTTTTAGCCTATTTCTTGCAAAGATATTCTTACTATTAATGCTAGCATTCCGTATCCAGGCAAGACAAATCTGACTGTCAAGCCAGATGTGGATATCAGTTATGTTCACAACATGGTAAGCATCCTTAAGCAATGAATTGGTTTTAATGGCTAACGCAGCAGCCAATAGTTCCAGTTGAGGTATGGTTCGGGTAGGTTTGAGGGGTGCAACTTTCCCTTTTGCATAAATTAGATGATTTTCTGTAGGACTTACAAGGTATGCACAGTACCCATAAGCATGTGTGCTTGCATCAGCAAACACATGAAGTCTCTGTGGCTTATCCCTAAACCCACAGCACCTTTGAATTTTAATGTTCTGCACTTTTGTTAAATCAGCAGCTAACTTCTTCCAAAATTTTTGCTATCCATTTGTTATTGGATCATCCCACCCAACATTTGTCATCCAAACTTCTTGGAGGAGAATCTTTGATTTTATTGTTGAAGGCAGGAATAGACCCATGGGGTCAAAATTTTTTGAAGCCTCTGATAATATTTGTCTTTTAATATTTACTTCCTCATCAAGTTTAAAACCTTTAGTACAGATTGAATCATGACTGATAGAAGATGCATCCAAATACAGTTCATACCTAAAGTTTTAACTCTGTCTGATGGATCAGTAAGACCATTATTATCCTTTAAAATCTTTTTGTTTAATTCCTCATCATTTGAAATCCACGCACTAAGTTCAAAGTTACCTTGTTGCATAATGTTTTGAGAGTGTTCATAGACCTCAGATAATTCAGATTTTGTTGTTGTTGAGCCTATTAGATTGTCTACGTAAAAATGTTCCTTGAGGAAATTCATTGTTAAAGAGTTATTAAACTGGTTCAAATGATGTCTAATTGTCATTGCTAATAGGCTAGGTGAGCAATTGGCTCCAAACAACACAACATTAAATCTATAGGTTATGAGCCCTTTATTCAAATCAAATGGATCCCTGAACCATAAGAACCTAAGTTGGTTCTTGTCATATTCATTTTTTAGATTTATTCTCAAAATTGCCTTGAAATGTCACTTTGTACGGCATATTTATCTAACCTGAGGAGCCAAGTGAACACCTCTCCTCCTTTCTCTCCTTTCTCTTGGGGATAACGCCACCTCCAAGTTTCCTTGTTGCACCTACAGCATCCCCCCCCCCCTTTGCTTGGCAAAAGCAAAGGGGGGTGGGGGAATGCTGTAGGTGCAACAAGGAAACTTGGAGGCGGCGTTATCCCCCAAGAGAAAGGAGAGAAAGGAGGAGAGGTGTTCACTTGGCTCCTCAGGTTAGATAAATATGCCGTACAAAGTGACATTTCAAGGCAATTTTGAGAATAAATCTAAAAAATGAATATGACAAGAACCAACTTAGGTTCTTATGGTTCAGGGATCCATTTGATTTGAATAAAGGGCTCATAACCTATAGATTTAATGTTGTGTTGTTTGGAGCCAATTGCTCACCTAGCCTATTAGCAATGACAATTAGACATCATTTGAACCAGTTTAATAACTCTTTAACAATGAATTTCCTCAAGGAACATTTTTACGTAGACAATCTAATAGGCTCAACAACAACAAAATCTGAATTATCTGAGGTCTATGAACACTCTCAAAACATTATGCAACAAGGTAACTTTGAACTTAGTGCGTGGATTTCAAATGATGAGGAATTAAACAAAAAGATTTTAAAGGATAATAATGGTCTTACTGATCCATCAGACAGAGTTAAAACTTTAGGTATGAACTGTATTTGGATGCATCTTCTATCAGTCATGATTCAATCTGTACTAAAGGTTTTAAACTTGATGAGGAAGTAAATATTAAAAGACAAATATTATCAGAGGCTTCAAAAAATTTTGACCCCATGGGTCTATTCCTGCCTTCAACAATAAAATCAAAGATTCTCCTCCAAGAAGTTTGGATGACAAATGTTGGGTGGGATGATCCAATAACAAATGGATAGCAAAAATTTTGGAAGAAGTTAGCTGCTGATTTAACAAAAGTGCAGAACATTAAAATTCAAAGGTGCTGTGGGTTTAGGGATAAGCCACAGAGACTTCATGTGTTTGCTGATGCAAGCACACATGCTTATGGGTACTGTGCATACCTTGTAAGTCCTACAGAAAATCATCTAATTTATGCAAAAGGGAAAGTTGCACCCCTCAAACCTACCCGAACCATACCTCAACTGGAACTATTGGCTGCTGCGTTAGCCATTAAAACCAATTCATTGCTTAAGGATGCTTACCATGTTGTGAACATAACTGATATCCACATCTGGCTTGACAGTCAGATTTGTCTTGCCTGGATACGGAATGCTAGCATTAATAGTAAGAATATCTTTGCAAGAAATAGGCTAAAAGAAATAGCTGAAGCTAATGAAAGACTACAAGTAAACTTTCACTATGTTCCAACTAAACAAAATCCAGCAGACTTTCTGACCAGAGGTTTATCCTACAAGTTGTTGAAGTCAAACAAAACTTGGTTCATGGGACCTAAGTGGCTCTGTAATACAGACCAATGGCCTGTGGAACAAGTTAACTTGACATTAAATTTAATCTTTTCAAATGAAAAGGTTGAACCAATCACTAATTATGAACATTATTCTGATTTCAGCAAACTTGTCAGGGTCACAGCTTACTGTTTGAGGTTTGCTCACAACTGTTTAACTACAATAAACAAACAGCTAAATAAAAACAATCATAATTATACAGAAGTTGCAACCAAGTACTGGATAGCGCATGCACGACAAAAGGAGTACAATAAAGAGTTAGAATTCTTGACTAATGGGAAACAAACAAAAGAACCTGTACCATCAGTAGTTGTGGATCTAAATTTGTTCAGAGATGAGGAATGCCATCTAAGGTGTAAAGGGAGATTAGACAAATCAAAACTGTCTTACAAAAGCAAACATCCAATCCTTTTACCTAGATTTAGCTATTTGACAACATTAATCATCAGACAAACACACAATGATGTACATCATATGGGGGTACCACAGACACTAACTACATTAAGAAAAACTTATTGGATACCCAAGGGAAGGATCACTGTTAAAACAGTCCTGAGTGAGTGTATCACATGTAGGCGTATTCATGCTAGGCCCTATAGGATACCAAATCCTCCTGCTTTGCCAGAGGAGAGAGTTACTCTCAACAGACCCTTTGAGACTGTAGGCATTGACTATACAGGAGCATTGACTGTGGGGTTGGTTGACACTGAACAAAAAATGTACATTGTACTGTTTACATGTGCTGCCTCACGAGCTGTTTATCTGGATGTTGTGGAGGACCTTACAGCAGAGTCTTTTGTTGCTGTCTTTAAGAGATTCTGTGCACGACATTCAGTACCCAAGACAGTTTGGACTGACAATGCTACATATTTCAAGGCTGGTGAACAAGTCATCCACGATTTGTTAAGCAATGAATTCACACAATT
The DNA here is from genome assembly GCA_023014485.1 of Bathynomus jamesi. Classification (NCBI taxonomy): domain Eukaryota; kingdom Metazoa; phylum Arthropoda; class Malacostraca; order Isopoda; family Cirolanidae; genus Bathynomus; species Bathynomus jamesi. The sequence goes on along the minus strand of JAJOZX010003226.1, from coordinate 343,841 downwards.
ATATATACAAAATTCAAACATAAAGTGGAAGTATATTCCGGTTGCCTCTCCTTGGTATGGTTCTATCTGGGAGAGGAATATACAAGCAGTAAAGAATTGCTTGAAGAAAGCAAATGGTAAAAAACAGATACACTTGTTTGAGTTGCTCACTCTCCTGGCTGAGATTGAGAACATCATTAACAATAGACCACTCACTTATGTAAGTGACAACATTAATGACCCGGAACCATTAACTCCAAATCATTTGATTCGGGGAGAACAAGTTAGTCTCCTGCCGGACTACTATATAGACTCTTCAGAAGACCCAAACTGGACTCAACGACATGATGAGCTCCAGACTAAGTTACAACATTTAACTAGAGTTAAAGCTCATTTCATTAAACAGCGGAAAACTGAGTACTTGATGGGTCTAAGGGAGAGACATAACAAATGACTAAGAAGGATTGGTCTGACACAATTAAGGTAGGGGACCTTGTTCTCATACATGACAGTACTCCAAGACAATACTGGCCTCTGGCTAGAGTTTTAGAACTCAGACCAGGGGCAGACGGGGTAACAAGAGTGGTCAAATTAAGGACTTCAACGGGTGACACAACAAGAGACATTTCTCTTTTGTACCCCTTAGAGCCTGGACCCAAAACAATGGACTTTGGAGAACCTTCTCCACCGCCAGTAACAACTGGAGACACTGAACTTCCAGTAACTATTCCTTTGACAGTAGGAGTGGTAACGCATCCTACTACAACATTGACAGACACATGACCTCAGCGACAAACAGCATTAAAGGCGCGACTAGTTTTACAACAAAAAATAGATGCTGGGGAATTGTAATTTTATCTTCTAACTTTCACTTTTCCTTTTCTTATGGTAAAGACCATAGACAGTTTCATCTTATGGATGTATATTTTCTCTTCTAATTAAATGCTACATCTTCTCCATGAGATGGTGAGGATAGTCACTGTTAATCAGATTAACAGGCATTTACAGTCAAATAGTTAGCTAGTCTACACTCAGACATAAAAATTGGTGACATTGACACCAAAATTTTTATCTCCCGGGGCCCCCAGTATATGGAAAACTGATGTGTGGGTAGTTGGGATGTAACGAAAATGGTTCACTGAGTAGGTAGGTAGTTAATCGAACAATTATTAAATTCCTTTTATGTCAATAACTGGGTGGATGAAACCAATTGGTTGCTCACCAGAGTTATTCTCCACACTAGTATTTATATACTGTGTGACAAGAGCGTGCTCGGTAATAGATATACATTACCGATCAACCAACCAAAAAAACCAAGAGGTCGCTGGTGGAAAAAGCCCAGCGAAAAGGTGGACAAGGGAGAACGAAAACGAGGAACGGGGCTACAAGACGGAACGAGGGAAGGGGGAGAACAAACAACGGAAAAAAGATCCCCACCAGCAAGTACGCTCTCAACAATTAAACAAAAGGGGAAAAGGGTCTCTAATAACTAGTAGTAAGTGACTAATTGTGTTTTTAACCCAGTTAGAAGTAAACGCAGTAAATTAAGCTGGGTCAGACAAATTAGGCCTACATTGTGGCCTAAGACCTAGCATCAACTCATAGCGTAACAAAGGTGAAGGTAGATTGCCCTAACCTAATTTGGTGAGGAATCCTACTGTGGACCTCAATTTATCTGCCCGCTCTGGACCATTTCCGGAATCTCTAGGCTGACCCCTACAAGGCTAGACTTAATCTACTCTATAGTTAGACTGTGGATATAAGGGGTGGGTTAATTGTGGACCAATTGATACAGAGCATTTTTCACATAAGGTTTAAAATGAATGGTGAAGTAATTGAGGAAGTACAAGAGTTTAAGTAATTGGGTCAAACTATTACCAGCTCCTTGAGTGATGACTCGGATATAAGAAAACAGTCTCGAAGCCTGTATGCTAAAGCGAATATGACCATAAGGAGCTTTCGTTTCTGTACAAGTGAAGCTAAAGACACACTCTTTCGTACTTTCTGCAGTAATATATACGGTCTGCAACTCTGGGTGAATTATAAAAAAGGTTCTGGCAGTACCCTAAATTTGCTGTACAACAGTTCTTTTAGACTCTTACATAAATTACCCCCGAGATGCTCAGCTTCGCAAATGTTTGCTACCCGCAATGTCCCGAGCTTCCCGGAGGTAACAAGACGTGCTCAACACATTCTAATGCAAAGAATTAAAAAATCAACCAACCCGATCATCCAAGCTATCCATGAGTCCTGCCATTTATCCTCTAAGGCCTAAGCTATGGACTTCTTGGTACGAAAACGTCTGTCTGTCTGTAGCTCCACTTAACTTCGACAGTGCAGTATTATTTCTAATCAATTGTATATATTTCTACCCTTAGTGTATGAACTGTCATTGTATTAATAATATTTGCCATATGGACTATAGTCTGCCAATAAACCTTTTCATTTTCATATAGCAAAATTGGGGTAGAGTTACCAGATGCTCTTATTACGAAATGTATTTAAATCAATATATTTAATTTAAATACTCTTAACACGTGTACATATATATGTAATAATAACAATAAGTCAATATTTAAATTTAACACATTGTGGTTTGTCAAGACCATAGTTCTGGTACGTTCTACGGTCACAATGACTGAAAGGACAGTGAAGCATGCTGATAATGACATGAAATCATCATAAGATCTAATACTTTTTGTCTAAGTATATGCAATTTGCAAACTCCTCTAAAGTGTATAATTATAATCAGTCGTGTGATGGAATAAATCTTCAAACTACTTTTGCCGTGTATATATATATATATATATATATATATATATATATATATATATATATATATATATATATATATATATATAATCTTGTTTCATGTTTCATGATTATGCAAAGAAACTAGGCTGTGGCGGGGTTATCTAGCTATGTTGCTCGACATAATACTTAAATACTATTTAAATTCGGTTGTGATGTCCGTTACAATAAGGAAAACAATAAGAGAGAACTTTATAAATTTTAGACAATGAGGAAACCTGTAAACTGTGGAGAGACTTGCTTGGTACTATATACGATGCAGGCAGGAAGGAGGGGCCAATCGCGAATCTCCGAAACTATTGAAATTACACCTTTTTTGAAAAGACTGTGTAGTGTGTAAGATGCATGCGTGTGTAGTAAGGGATATAGTGAGAAGCGCGTGTTTGAGAGTATGCTGGACTGCTTACAGGGTAGACGTGACATGTAAAAAGGCCAGATGAAGAGGACAGTGATGGGAGAAACAGGGTTCAGACACTTCCTGCCTTCTGCTGGAATGCCACATACAAACTCCTTATATATATATATATATATATATATATTTATTATTTAAATTCGACTCTTGTAAATATGCATAGCGGGTTATTATGAGTCAGAAGTTATAATGAGATCGATGTACAGTTCCCTCGAATGATCTGTTAAATAATTTTAAATTAAATGTTAGGGCTCACTTACGCCATTGCAGAATCGAATATCGCGTGATGATACAACTTTCAGTTTTACGTTTTTAATACAAGTGAAAAAGCGTATGGTGCGTTGTATGAGTACATTATTATGATTGAAAGTATTTTTGTGGCCATTTGTACAGAAAATGATGTTTTTTATACGAGATCTGATATCATAAAGTATTAAATTATAAGATTTTAAACGTTGTATAACGGTAGGCTTCAGTCTGTAAAGACATGATTGGTACAGCTAATGACAAAAACAATAAGCATGAACATTCTGTGATTGATGTAAATACTGGCATGACTGGTGTGAAAACAAATACGTTTATTATGAGAATTATGAGGAATTGTGAACAGCCGTTAAATTAGAGAAATGATAATTAAAGTAATGTGAATAGGCCTAACTATAGCTACAAGTAGAAAGGTTCTTAATGAAAAATCTCTCAACTTTCAGTACCTATTTCCCACTGCATCTATTTAAAAATGACAATCCACACAAATTCGACATCCCGTTTTCTTTAATTGCATCTAATAAGAATTTTTTTTACCCGAACCTACTTATTTGGATGTTATATATATATATATATATATATATATATATATATATATAATAATAATAATAACAAGATTAGTAGCAGCTAATAGTCGTTAAAAGAAAGTTAAACTTAACTACTACTCTCAAAACAGTTACTGTGCGAAAAATATAGCAAGATTGGGTAGAGTTGTCAGATGCTTTTATTACGAAGGGAATTGAAGTCAATATATTTAATTTAAATACTCTTAACACGTGTACATATATATGTAATAATAACAATAAATCAATATTAGTAATAATATTTAAGTGGATGTTTAGAGGAGGATAACAGAATTGATGCTTCAGTTTCAAAGCTGCGTTACGCAGCTTGATGTTCTTTTTAACATATGCAATTTTATAACGAAATTTGCTGTATAGTAAAATTATTAATTCACATACCAGAAGATGGCAAGTGAAAGTGAATGTGATGGTATATATCGGTGTAAATAACAGAAAACTACATATTTAAAAGTAAATAAACAAATATGCGTGTACTATAAGTATATATTGTATTTGAAGATCATCTCGTTTGAAAATAAGCCAGTTTCCCTTAAAAAAGAGAGAAATTAATTTATTTATATTAAAATAATAAATATTCATTTTATTTTTCATAATACAGATATTAAACAAAGAACTTGTGTTTCGATTTAAAATATGTTCAATCTGATTTTGATTTATGTATTGTTCGCAATTTGTTAACAGACGAAAATTGGATGTGTTGATGCGCAATCTGGTTAGGCTTATTAAAACCTTTCAGATATTCATTTTAAGTTTTCATTTCTACTGTCTGGCGGAATTTGCCTGAACAGAAAGTACTTGAATGTATGTATGTATTTGCATGTTTGTTCTTGTTTGCCTCATGAAAGAACTTTTTTGAAGGAGGAAGGCGAGGCTCAGTCCTTTCTTAATTTTTTTTCCCTCTTTTTTTTCCCCCTCATTATATTTCCCCCTTTTTTTTTTTTTTTTTTTGAAGGACCATGAAGGACGGTGAGGGGGGGGAATTTTCAAATTGATCCATTCTCTGTCTCCCTTTTTGACACTATACTATTATCGTTTCCCACACCTCTCTCCTAGCCAAACGGCGCACCAGTTGCTCATTAGGGCGGAGCGTTTTTACACTTTTTCCGATTTTCGTTTTGTAATAGCGCGGAAAAGTGGCTCTTCCACGTCAAAAGTGAGTGTGTAAAATCTCAGAGATCTGTAATAATATCTTCTGCCTCCGCACGCGCGTTGAAAATCCAAAAAATGCGCCAAAATACGCATTTTTTCAATATTTTCTTATAGTTTTAATTTTCATCCTACCTTCTTGTAATACCGAGGAAAAGCATCCTAAAGGTTTATTTTAGACTAGTTTTAAATATTTTTGTCCTGCGATAATTTCTTCTGCCTCCGTAAACGTTCCAAAATAGGGGAAAATTTACATAAATAGCGTATTTTATAATGACGCTATTATGGTCAACTTAGAACCTACACCACAGTTTATTCGTTAATTATGTATTAAGTAATGCAATTAACAATTCATTATATCATATTTTAGTAATTTAAGAAGTTTATATATTTGAGCAATTAAATAATTTAGGTCCACCAATGCAGTTTACTTTGCATATGCTTGGTTTATTTTTGATGACTTATTATGTAATATGCATGCAGCTCCTCGCTTATTTCGTCATATTGAATGTACTATATTGACAAAATAACCCAGAACTCACCACGTGGAGGTGGCTGCATTTCGAGTTCCTCCCTGCCCGACCCAACCACCCTACCATTATCGGACTTAGGCTAGTTACACACTGTAGTCACTTTTTGTTTCCATTCTTGGCATTTTCTTTCTGGATTCTAATCTTGCTCTGATAAATCCATCCCTTACCTCTGAACCGCATACTGCAGCTGAAGCCTCTGTTACCAGCTTTATATGCCGTTCAACCGGTTGGATGTGGCAAGGAAAGCGTGGGATGAACTCAGGTACATCTCCTGATGAGATATAGTTCAGGATGTCGGAGCGTGATAGAACTTTTGTCAGAGGAGGCTCTGACAGCTCACAAGTTTGCCAGTTAATCTTGTTGTAGTACTCACTGCACTGAAAGTTTAACGTGGGCAATTTAAACACTCTCACTGCGGCTGACTCAGAATCTCTTGCTTTAAGGATTCTCCTCCATCCTATTTCTCTGATATGTTTTGTTTCATCGTGAATCATACTAAAGAGAACATTCTCAGGATGAGAAAAATAGGAATTTCTCTGAATAACACGATCAACTATTTCTATACAGCGGGCACTCAACAACCTCGAGCGTTGTATCATTTGATAAAGATGTTTGGCTCCCTGTGTTGCTGAAGAATTTCTCTTGATTTAAAACCACATTGGAATATAAACTTTCATAATATAATCCACGATACTCTTAAGGTTGTCTGAAGGTTCTTCAGTTGAAACGTAGAGACGAAGTATGCGGTTAGCAGTTGTCACTCATCTGGAGTGTGTCATTTTGCCTGGTTTCCTTTGAGCTAGAGAGGGAGTACATTCACCTTTTGACACATCATCATAGATTCCTGCCAAATATTTCTGATCTGTGCTCAGATCATCTCTGTCAACTATAATTTCTTCCGCTTCAACTGCTTCAAACTCAACAACAGGTCTCTTTTCACAATCAATTAACTCTTTTCCCATAGGCCCCGTAAAACTCTGAGGACCTGTTGTTTTACCATCAATGTCAGCCACAATGTGCCGCAAGGGAAGTTCATTAGTGTGAAGCAAGCAAATCAGCAACTGGAGTGCTCTCTGAAAGTGCTCTTCAATACTTCTTATCACTCCTCCTTTCGGTCCTGTATTAACTGCTGTCCCGTCACATCCAATGGCTTTAACTTCTGAAGTATCAATCTCATTTGAGCGAAAAAATCCAAAATTGCAGAAGATATACTCTGTGCTGAGCCAGAAGCGAGAGTTACATGCCCAATATAATACGAGTTTGGTTCTTGAAACAAAGTGACATGTTCTGTTATATTTTTTGATAACCTTTACTGAGTTTCTTCTTCGTAATCTCTCTTTTGAATGATAGATCTCACTCTTTTTCTAGCTCTCCTTACTTTGCATCTGTCTATTACTGAACTTAAATCTTTTTCGTTTATAATTCCCACGTCTTCAAGAACAGCCGAAGCAATTATAGCAGCAGACCTGTCTGACCCAGCAGTTCTGCCACAAGCTATAGCCAATGATGAGATTGTTACATGATGAGATTGTTCCATCGATTTGATTCTCTGTGTCGGTTCATAATCAGAATCCGCTCCTTCTGTTTCACTTGATGTTGATGACAGTGTTTCAGTTGCTTGTCCTTTACTGGTAGATGGTTTTGGTTCATACTGTTTCATTCTCTGTTGTCTTCTAGCAATAGTTGCTAGATCTTTACGAGTTTGTGAAACATCAAGAGAGCCTATTGCCAATTTTCTTGTTGTTCTCTGATCTTTAAGGAAGTCTTGTTCAATTGCTGGAACCTTGAGATGGTTTTCACATGAACACTTATCAAAATTTTCACATTTGCAAGCAGTGATGTCAAGTAATTTGTTTTCTGCCTCATTTTGAAATGTTTGTAATTTAATTTTGAATGAGTCACTATCTTGTTTCCTTTTTATTGACTTTAGAAGGTTTTGACATTTTTCATGGCAATTTTTAATCATTTGAACGACACGGTTATGAGAAACAGTAGGGATAGAGGCTGTTTTCCACAAATCTTCGAGAGTTTTTGAGAGAACACCCGAAATTTCTGCAACTGTAGACTCTTTCCTCGATGTCTTCAGATTCAACCTCATTTGATGAAAATATTTCATGACGTCCTTATAGGCTGGAAGGCACCTCTTGTCTAGATCAGCTGGAGCCCCAAATATAGGACAACTTGAAGAAGTTCTTGTTGCTTGAGCTGGTACTGACATTGTGAAAAACACAGTAATTAATATAAAAATTAAGAAATTACTCCTAAAACGTAAAATATCTTTGCATTCTGCAGAATTTTTGTATATTACACCAACGTATTATTATGCACTAAAATATGCAGTATATGTCCACATATGCGTGTTGTCGTGTTCCAAAGATGTATTAACAGCAAGAGCAACACAATCCGCATCTTACCCGAAATGTAGCGAGCACAACACTGCGGGGAAGGCCTGGTAGAGTGTTGTGAGTCATGACTCATCAGTCATCACTCACTGTGATACCACATACCAGGCTGTGGGGAAGCTTCTAGAACGATGTGGGAGTACTACATGACGTACAAAGTGAATTTATTAGCGTATAGGCTGAATATGCAAAATACGTGATTTATGCGGATTTTTCCATATTTTGGAACGTTTGCGGTGGCAGAAGATATTATCGCAGGACAAAAATATTTAAAACTAGTCTAAAATAAACCTTTAGGATGCTTTTCCTCGCTATTACAAGAAGGTAGGATGAAAATTAAAACTATAAGAAAATATTGAAAAAATGCGTATTTTGGCGCATTTTTTGGATTTTCAAGGCGCGTGCGGAGGCAGAAGATATTATTACAGATCTCTGAGATTTTACACACTCACTTTTGACGTAGAAGAGCCACTTTTCCGCGCTATTACAGTTCAAAACGAAAATCGAAAAAAGTGTAAAAACGCTCCGCCCTATTGCCCATAGTCATCTCAGAGCTTCACCCGACTGGACGTGCACTCCTCACAATAGAATATGATGGAACTTCCTTTGAGTAGCATTCTCAATGCCGTATACGATGTGTCCTTGACGAAGTCATTGCGTGTGGTCAGGCGTAAAGCCGGTGCCATTAACTATGTACTTGAAACGATTTGTAGAAAAACAAACTCTTCTTCTTCTTCTACAGCATTATTAGTCCCGCACTTGCTCGGGGTCGCTGCTGCAGATCCTCCTTCTCCACCCTTTCTATCCTGTACCAGCTCGACATCCAGCTCCCGCTCCCTCACGTCGTCCCGAACACTGCCCATCCATCTTCTCCGAGGTCGTCTTCTTCTTCTTCTACCCGGTGGTTCCAAATCTAACATCCTATTTCCTATGTACCCTCCGTCCTTCCTCTTCACGTGTCCGAACCATCGTAGTCTTGCCTCACGCACTTTTTCAGATATGCGCCCAACCTTTATTAACTCATTTCTCGCTCTATCCCATCTACTCACTCCACACGACACCTCTAGCTTGTTTTCCAGCGCCTTCGCCATGGGTACTGTCTCCACATTATTGATGGTCTCACCACACTCTTGTAAGAGTGTGGTGAGCAGCATCCTCCAGCATTATTATTCCCATTTATATGGGGTCGCTGTTGCGGATACTTCTCCAATCCTCCCCATCCTGCGCTATCTCCTCCGTCAGGTTTTTATCGCTCATGTCCATCCTGATGCGATCCTTCCATCTCATCCTCGGTCTTCCTCTCTTCCTCCTCCCGCGCACTTCCATAGATAACACCCTCCTCCCAACGTAGTTCTCGTCTCTTCTCATTACATGCCCATACCATGCCATTCTTCTCTCTTGAGCCTTCTTTGAAATTCCCGTAACTTTCACCACCACCATGCTCTGTCGTTCCTTAACCTGTCTCTTCTAGCTACACCCCTCGATATTGTCCGCATGTCATTCTCTGGTTTTGGCAATAAATTTTACGGCCGGATGCCCTTCCTGACGCCAACCCTAAGAATTTTAATTTTCCATATCTATACTATAAAAAGGGAGTCCCATCCGTTCGTCCAACACGTCCGACGTGCTTCACATTACATTCCATTTCGTAGAAAAACAAACTCTGATAAACGTAATGTTGTTTACTTAAGTGCTGAGGAGATGAATAGAGTCTTCGTGATGGTTGAAAAGTGGAGTGAGGATCGTTATAAAATACCTGCAAGTGTATGTACAAGAAGAGAACAGATTAGTGATACCCCCTCATATGCCATGCTTTGTACGTTGTGTATAAATAACGATCAGCCATGCATTGACATACGACTGATGTGGAAGAATACATCTGATAATAACGTTCTTGTCCCCACGCGAAACCGCTTCATCCTACGGAATGTTTGAAATCGTCGGTTTCCGCAAGCTAAAGCCTATATTAGACGCACGTATTACGGATATGGTTTATTTTGATACGGTTCTTGAATACGAATACACAGCTCTGCTCGACGGGTTTACCGAGTGTAGGAAAGAACATGGCAAGAACGGTCTAGAGCTGGATGCTTATTTAAAAGGTTTAGACTCTTCGAAATATCATGAACTTTGGTACAAAGGACTTGAATGGTACAGGGCAGACGGGGGAAGGGTGGTTGGCGTGGTGCTCATTTGATCAACATTGCATTGCATTTGCACTCTAACCTTTTGCGGCCATACTACTGGTAAAACTCCTGACAAAGTTTTTAAGTGGTGTATGTACAAAACAAAATCTTCAGTCTGGGAAAGAATACAGGTGATAAAATTTTACAACATTTTTCGCTAGTTTTCTGTACAGTTTAGATATTTGATATGGCAATAACATATGTATACTCTATACACTACAGTATTCTAATCTGAATATGCCATTGGAAACATGGAAGCTTTTTAGTCAAAATTAGTTAAAGGGATTAATTTGTTTGTTATATAAGAGAAGTAAAAATGTACTAAATAATTCGTCTGTCCACAGAAAAAACTTTTACGTTTCCTAACCGATTTCGACCAAACTTCGTATGGTGGATAGGGGTGATGAGTAATGAACAAAAATATGTGCATGATCAGCTCCCCCCCACACCAATTACTGGGCCCGCAGGCCGCAGCACCGCAATAAAACTATAGAAAAGAACGCAGCCATGAAAATCTTGAGCTTCACATTGTGTCAAGATTTGTGAAGCTTAAGATTTTCATAACTATAGTTTCTCTGACATAAAAAATTTTAGCTATGCATCGGAAGGCAAGATAAGTAAACAAAAATGCGACGTTATATTTGAAATTTGACTGCTTCGTGAGCTTCAAATAAAATCTGTGACGCTGCATTTAAAATTTAAGTGATTCGTGAGCTAATTATAAGTGTTAAACTCTAACTTGCTTAGAGAATATCCCCCCCGTAGAATATGTGTGACCAGTCCCACCGCACACCAATTACTGGACCCGAAGGCCCCACCACCGCAGTAAAACTATAAAGAAGAACGAAAATCTTGAGCTTCACATTGCAGCCCGTAATAATAATAAAACAGGGTGTTTATAAAGTCCCTATCTATTTCGTTGAATTAACGGTTTTTATTTATTTTTCTTGCAGAACCCTATGAAAATGAATGTACAAGAACGAGTGGTGGTGGTGACACTTCGGATTAAAGGAAAGAAATGCAAAGAAATTAGAGAGGTTTGAAAGAACATTTCAGAAGCCAGGTCCTACAGACAAGACAATTCGTGATTTGCTTAATAAATTTAAAAGAACGGGATCTGTTCATGATGAGTCAAGATCTGGACGTCCAAATGACTGTCCACAAATGTAAATGAGGTACTATGTTATTGATGAATATCCAAGCATGTCAATTCGCACCACATCACGTCTCGGGATACCCAAATCAACTGTCCACAAAATTTTGAAATCGGCGTTGAGACGAAATTATCACATTCAGGTGCTTGACTTACATGAAGAGGATTTTCCAAATCGAAGTGCAATATGTGCCGATCTTGTTGAACACATTCAGAATGAAAATTTAATGGACCACATTCTCTTCGGTGATGAAGCAACTTTCCACACGTGTGGAAAGGTTAATTGCCATAATTGCCGCATATGGGCTAATGAAAAGCCAGTTGATTTCTATCAATGGGAAAGAGATTCTAACGTTACTGTCTGGTTGGGTATGACCAAATCTAAGATTTATGGACCCTTTTTCTTTGCTGAAGCTACAGTTACAGGTCTTATTTATCTGGACATGCTTCAGCAATTCCTGGAACCCCAGCTTCATTCAGATGGCATTTTAAACACCGTCGTCTTTCAACAAGATGGGGCACCTTGTCTTTACGCAAACATTGTTCGAGAGTACCTAAATGAACGATTTCCAAATCGGTGGATCGGACGTGGAGGCAACAGGCCCTGGGCGGCTCGATCTCATGACCTAACGCCTTTGGATTTCTTTGCATGGGGCTTTATCAAATTAAACGTCTATCAAACGAGGGTTACAGATCTGCAAGATTTACGTGCTCGGATCGTAACAGCAGTTACAAAAATAACCCTGTCATGCTCCAAAATGTGTTTCGCAATGCTGCTGACAGATTCGAACTCTGTAGAGATATTGATGGTGCTCATGTAGAATCATATGCTTAAGCATTCATTAAATGTATGCCTTCTATTATATTGTTATTGAATTTTACCCTTTTTGCTACGTTTTCACTGAAATAGATAGGGACTTTATAAACACCCTGTATATATACACATAAAACTTCACACAACACATCGAGTGCCTACAAACGGGGATCGTGTTTTATCTGCCTGTATATCAGTTCATCATTAGTTTTACAGTTACACCAGTCGAATAATTTTAAAAATTTGTAAATTCGTTTCCGCAGGCCATATGCATGAGAAAACACAAACAGTACATACCACAGACATTGCTGTAGTAACTCTGGAACCGGTAAGGATTCCACACTATCTGCCGAATTTACAGTTGTTCGAGAAATTTTACAATAATAGTATCATTCCATAGATGTCCGCCCAGTGAATTAAAGTAGTACATTTCCTCCCTGCTTTTAAAATAAACGGCTATCCAATGGACCCTTTTACCATCGCTAACATTTTTATTCAAAATAATTGCGCCGCAGTCTCTCGTGGTTGGGAGATTCAACGTTTCGTTCTCCGTAAAAACGCTCATAAATTTGGTGCGTGTGAATCGATCACTCTTCATCACTCTTTGGAGTATAACCGTGTCCATTTTTAAAAGTCTGTGACTACGGCCCTAAACCTGTCAACTTTGATTAGAGCTTGCGATTCGAGGTAAACTACAACACTAATAGGTGCGACTAACGACTTGTGGAATTCAACGTGACTGAGATGTTTCCGCTCTGCTGGGGACTTACGTGTGTGTTTATACTCGTTGATAAATCGGGGAAGAGATCAATCTAGTAAAGATTGATACTGTCGACGAAGTCATTCGGCGTTACGCCGATTCATAATCCATCGTAAGTACCGACACTGTGCGCAAGATTGCTATACGGCCTCGAACAAAGTGGAAACTCGTCATCTGTAGAATATCTCGATTCCAATGTTCCACCTAAAGCCACCCTGTTGACATACAGAGTTATATTTTTAAGATCGAAATTTTCGAATTTAAATGCGGGTTTTTTGTATTTTCCATTCACAGAAGCGTGTTCCTGCATCCCAATTAATATTCGTTTAGGTAGAGCTCCAAGAGCAACATTTTCTATCTGCTTCGTTGTTAACCCTGAGGGTACTGTAAACATCTTAAGCTGAACTCTATTAATTGGGTATTTCACTGTGGCATGTTGTAAATTTTTTTCAATTTCCATCTGCTTAACAGAGCTTAATTTCACACGATGCAAGCTGAGATATGTCTTCATAATATGAATCACCACAGACTTCGCTCGCTCTTCTTGGTCAGCACCCAGATTTAAACAATTCTTAGGGCTCGTACGGGTGAGCTTTAATTTCATTTCGACCCCATTCACAAACAACTTCTCCTGGAATGTGAAATCTGTGTGAAGGCGTCCAAATCATTCATATATCTTCTTTTTAGAATTTTTAAACTTTTCCTTTATACTACTTTCATCTTTAACTCGATAATAAACTTCTGCAGTTTAAAAGGTATCCTTCTGCTTCCTTTGAAAAGAAAGTTGAGGACATTTTCCAGATAGGCCCGTAGGAGGTAGTAGCCAGACCCTGCCGAAATGTTGACCTGATTTAAATACACGTTACACTGACTGAATATGGTGTGTATGGTGTATGGTGTGTATGGTGTTCTGGGTATACAACATAATCGTTTTCGCAATCCGTTCCATGTGAATGTGCTATTCGTAGTTTAGCGTACATATGCACACAGCTTGGATCAAAAAAGTAAGTGTCTGTGCTTGGGATCACGAACTCTATAAGAGCACTTAGAGAGGTAATAGTGTTTAGCGGGTTAACTGTAATAAATTCGCTATGCTCAATAGATATTTGTATCGGAGGCATGTCAAAGAGGGCCAGCTCCGATTTACAACATTGTGAACTACACGGATGGATAAAACGTGCCATGGCGCGTCAGAAATAGAGAAACCTCTCTCAACAAGTAGCAATCAGTCTATGATTCTTGAGAGCAACGTCCTTAACTTATATCAGTTAAAAAAGTGATCACCCATAGGTTTCATGCACTTAGAACACTTCTTTTTTGATGCCCTTTTTACGTTTAACGCCACGGGTTGGTAACCCCTTATTCTTCTTCTTCCTCCGTACAGTGCGCTTCTTCTTCTTCCGTACAGTGCGCTTTTTCTTCCAGTTTTTAATTCCGCCACCGCGCACTTTTCTCTTTGCATCTTTGACAATTTCGTTCCATGTGTGCTTTAAGTGCGTTTTTAGAGATTATTTGGCTTTACACCGCCCATTATGTCTTCTACAGTGTACAAACCTGATTGTAAAGCCTTCCTGCAGAGATATCTGGCACTACTCTTCAGCAAGGGGACAGCCGTACGTGGTATGGTTGTAAAAATGGACCCAATCCCACTTCCGCGCTGATATCTCACCCCTCGGTAGATTGTAAACGGCCTTTGGGTCATTCTGTCGCAGTACGAGGAAGTGAAGATTCACTGTTAAGCTCCCGTCACCGAATTGAAAACTTTTCCCCTCAATCGTTCTTATATACTCTATACTGAGATACTGGTTAGTAGGTTACCTGCGACTTTGACATAATGAAGCTTGTCGTATGCAATGCTCAAGCTCTTTCCTCTATGATTGGGAATGTAGGCGATGCGTAGCAGCGTGCCTGGTTATCCCCAACAAACTGATGTTCCACGATATTGCTGTAAATATAGCACATGTCCAGGTGAGGGTCTCCATCGTTCAATTTCTCCAATTTTAACTGATACAATAAGCTGCACAAATCATGTTGTAACTCATGAAAAGTATCTCTTTAGAAGACTGCTCCATATGTCCCGTCGGTTATAATTTTGAACAGTGCTTTGTATTTAATATTTCTGTTAGCCTTCGACTTTTGAGTCAAAGTATGTATTTTTGTTTACGATTTCCTATACTAAATCAGACGTAAGATTTGAACTTTTCAAACTGTCATTTAACTCTCTCACAATATCCTTGGCTGTGTTCCGGGTCATAATGACCCGGAACTAGTGTTACTTCTGTAGTGTAGTACTGCGCCTCCCTAATCCGGGCGGAACACATGGTATCGTTCCGAGTTACGCCGGCCTTTTCACACTCATCACAGTTTCTAAGAACAATAAAAACGGGTTCTTTCTTCTCAGTACTTAAAAACTTGGTGGCCAATTGAAATTCGCATATTCCAACCTCATATGATTCACGACACGATTCAATGGGCTCATGTAGTTCTGTTACAAAGTTGACCAGGGTGTTGTTAGGAAGTACAGGCAGAGAAGAAGAGGACGGGAGTGTGACGTAGAAGTGGTTAGGCGCCATGTTCTATGCTATTTAAGCTTCATTATTGCATCAGCTTTTATATAGGTGTTGAAGCTTTCTGGGTACCCTAGCCATTTTACCAGGTACTTTTTTCTCTTTTCTGAACTTGTGCCTTCTAAAAATTTTCAATTTTTAAACACTTTTTTCCTAAATTGAACGTCACATTCTGCAGCTCCTCGCCATAAAAGCCCCTGCAATTTCTTTCCCATTTAAATCTAAAACGTAATACAGCATCACCTCATCTTCAGGTCTCATAGCCCTACCTTTAAAAATCACATGTGTCCAGCCTTGCTCAAATCCCTTCGCGAATTTATTGCCCGAACGCGACAGCCTTACATAATCATTGATTTTGAAACGCACAGAGCGTGGTGGCGTTCTACGAATATCTTTTCTCACCTCACGTTCTGTATGCGTACCTCTTTCTAAAATTTCGCTAGGTGTTGTACCAATCGCTCGGTGGTATGAACGGTTGTAGGATGAGGACAGCGAATCCAGAATGTCTATATAGCTGTATGTGTTTTTATGTGTGAAATAGCGACGCATGCACTCCTTTGTGGTGCGCTGAACTATTTCAGCTAGAATGTAATAACTGATAGAGTGTAATAACTAATATTAAACTCTGCCAAAATGTTCTGAAAAGCTCGGCCTATAAATTCTTTCCCCATGTCTGTACAAAAATAGCCTGGAATCCCGTTTTCTTTCATCATCAACGCTTTGGTGGCTTTAGCAACTGTTTCAGGCGATTTATTTTTCAGTGGAATTAGCCACAAATATCTAGAGAATATATCTATAATAAACAGGATGTAGCGGTAGCCTCAATTATACACTCAATATCTCTGTATATCTGTTAAATCCGCCTGCCAAATAGAATCAACCGAGGATGCTGATGTTGTGGCAGTTTTAAACCTTCTCCTCACCGGCTTATGAAGTGCATAAACATCCTGCTCTCGCAAAAACCTCTCAACATCTTTTTTTCCTTATTCCCTCATTATAAACGCCTCTGTACTCTCTATTAACATCCCAGAGGAGGCTGGATTAAAAATGTCATAATAGCTTTTTCTTAATATGTTCGCCATTTGCTATTTTAGAGGCGCGCGGGTAGGGTTCTGTGTTACTGCTTGGTCTCTTCTTCCTCTTCAGAGATGTTACCGCTGGTGGTGAAGGCGTGTTCAGATGTGGTACATGCGATGCTTTTCCCAAGTCTTTTAACCTGTTCAGATTATCTGAACGTTTATTTTCTCTAGTCTAGGTTTAATATGCTCCCATCCTGCTTGTGAGGGCCTATCCCACTTTCTCACCAAATCATGTACGATGTCAATGATATTCGAACCCTGTACCTTTGACCCTTCAATAACAACCTCACATGTATCAAACTATTGTTTAATGGGATCTTCACTCAATGGATTAAAAAGACTTAGTCCTTTATTCCTAGGCTGACCATATTTCCTTGAGACAAAAACGGGACATTGGGATGGCAAAAAAGGGACGGGGGTTATGTAATATTCTGTATTCATGAAAAAGTAAGTACATAAACATATTGAGCTTACAATTATTCTTCAGTGACAGAACCCATACAAAAACCCATACAAAACGGTACTGTCCCGTTCAAAACGGTACGTATGGTCAGCCTATTTATTCCTCAATATATATGGGAGACTATTTTTTAATACATGCTCTAGCTGCTGCGCGCTCGCTCCGTTGTTTTTTGACTGTTCGTCTCTAGCCTCGGCCCCTGGTCCTATGCCGCCACGCTCAACATCATCAGTGCTATGTCGGCTGGCTTCGTATAATTTTCGTACACATGAAGAAATTTCTGCAGAGCTTCTTGGTATAAGATTCTTTTCTCATCAGGAAACTTTTCATTGTTTAAAAGGCCTATCAATTCGCTTTCCATTCTTTCAAGCCTGCTTTTACAGGGTTCTAGAACCGTATCAAGACATTGTGCTTTGTAATGAAGCATACACCTCGTGTGGAATCACGACTACTTTCTTCATTATATTAAACTGGTAAGTAAAGGCCCCAAAACTGAAAATAAGATGCGTGGGAATGAACCCCCTCTTTGTACAATAATTCGCTTTTTCTTCCCACACAGTTTGACTTTTACGAGCGAGTGCGTGTATTATGTTCTTGTAACGGCGTAGGCGAGACTTCTGAGAGGGTTTCATTGGTACATTACATTTTATAACGATATGAAGATTTCACAGATGCATTTTAAAAAGTCTGAGTCAATATTTTTAACGAACAGGTGTTGGAGTGCCAGTGGCAGCCGATCATAAAATTTTATTAATTCACGGTATTTCTTTAACCTCTTCGTCATTCTGTATATACACCGTTTCAGCCTCGTTTGGGAATATATTTGTTCTTAGAAGTACCCTAAACGTGTCTCGCCGGTGAAGGTCACAAACCAAATATTCGTAACGTTGGCTTGTAGCTTCTTTATAAACTTCCAAAAACTCCTTACGCTGATTCAGGAACATTTGATTGACTAATACCCCAATTTGTGCCACATCTCTACGTTGTGCAAATAAGACTAGATATTGTGTATTTAGCGACATATCGCGCATGTATCTATTTTTGAAGAATAGGTTCTGATTGATGAAGAATACGTTTATGTTAAGATGGTATGAGAACACTGTAAAAATCTCGGCAAAAGTTTTTTCCATTTCTAGCATGAGATCGTCAATTACAATGACCGTGTGCTCATTACCCTTTATCCAACTAACATCATAAACTCCTTTGTGGAACAAAATATCATCTTGGTACTCGTTGAATACGGGCTGATATGTCGAATAGCACCATATGACTTTATGCACAAAATTTGAGAACAGCTCCACCTTATCTTTAAGGATTTTAAGCATAAACACATTTTTACCACATCCTGTAGGGCCAGATATAATGCATGTAGAGGGGCTCGTGAACCTGAGTTTTTCTACAGAATCCATCTCTAACACGTCACACTCTTAAGTGGAACATTTACAAAATATAATACAATTTTATGTGATACTCTTTATATTATGCAGTCTTGTTTTTCTCCTTCCTCAGAACCGTGAATGAAGACGAGGATGAGGTACTCTGCCAGCAACATATCCCCAACCTAGATAATGCAGATGAGGTTGATGATCCCGATGACAGTGTAGTTGTTGTTGAGGATACAGACTTTACCATCAACCCCGCTAGCGTTCCTGATTTCCCAGCACCGACGACTGTAGCACCCCCACTTGAAAATTCGGGGAGAAAGCGGGTGCATGACGATATTGCTGAATCGCCTTCCACATCAGGTGTAAAACACGCCAGGAGCGCCTCGGTTGTTAGACCCACAGTAATAGTGCCCCAGCCTTCGATGTCTTACGGCACAACCCCTACAGTAGCTCCTTCTTCAAATAAAACTGTGCCCCCTTATTCCTATTTAATATCGCCAATGCCGTCCACATCAGCATCTCATTCTGTAGAGAGTGACATAACATTCGAACTGGTGCAAACCGCCACCCTCACCCCAGCCGTGACTAGAAACCGGTATGTAGTCAGGGTCGACCCGCGATCCATGTATAGCAATGATGTTGAACACGGACTGCGGCGCGTAGTTGAACGTATTGTGGAGTTGCCCTTCAGAGCCGTGAGGGAAGCTTAGCCAGGACGCGACTGTCCCTTGGGTTCGGGTCAGGTGATGGGGATAGAGATGATTTTTGGTTAGTAATACCCTACAGGCGCCTCGTCGCCTTAGATACAGATTACATTTTGGGATATATAATGCAGGCCTCTCAAAGCAGCACCGAATTCACCATGGACAATTTCACGATAGATACAGACCACGTTTTCCGTGTTGAGGAACATACGGCCACACCTTATACTATTAACTTTGGCAGTTATCAAATATTCATTCACCACACAAACCTCGATCGCGGTTGCAGCTTTATAGCAATAGTCTTGGCTCATATGTTTACTGTACTAAATACAGTGGCCGAAAAAATTTGGTTGCCGACTGTTGTGCAGCGTGCCCGTAAACTGGCCGCAGACAGTAAGCTCGAGTTTGACTTTAATAGTTGTGTTTGGATTGGGTGATCGTCGTAGGACTGTGTATGTTTTTAAAAGCAGTGTGAGAGACCGTACAAAGCCTCTACTTATTTTAGGGCTATCAGGGACAACGTATCTCCACATCCGCAATATAAGGACTCTTTACGCGAGTTATGGTAAAAGTCGAAAATATGGAAGACATCACGATTTGTGTAAGGGATGTCTCGAGTTTGCGGATCATACAGTGAAACATTGTAAAGATTGCCACATGGTATGCGAGCAGTGTAAATGCTCCAAATGTGGAAGTCGTGTAGGTGAAGCTGAGAAGAGGGACTGTAATGTGTGTAGACGAACATTTTTCAATAATACAGTACATGTTTTAAATTCCATAAATCAATTGGTACGTGCAGGAAAATGAGAATCTGCGAGTGCGGCATGTTTCATATGATGGACAATTGGGGAAAATTCGAGCACAAATGTGATGAAATTCACTGTTCTACATGCCATGAGAAATATAAGTCAGATGGTATAAAGCACGTATGTTATATGAAAGACGCCAAACCTAAAAAAAAACTTGTATGACTTTATACTACGATATAGAGACAGACACGGACGCAGAAACCAAAGAGGTTATCCCACATCTTCTCGTAAGCCAGACTATCTGCGACGAGTACATGAACGTCGCGTGTGATGAATGCAACAAATGTGGTAAACGAACAAACGTTTTTAAAACGAGTGCACACGACCCTCCCGTGAAACTCTTGGTGTCCTATATTTTTAAGTTAGCGGGGTAGTTAAAAAAAATGACTGTGTATATTCTTGCTCATAACGCAGCAAAATTTGATAAACAATTCCTTTATAAGGAACTGCTTGAACACGAATCATCGGAGATATTTACAGGCGATCCCTTGAAAAGAGGAAACAAACTTATACAGATGCAAATAAGAGGTAATGTTCAGTTTAAAGACACTTTGTTATTCACACCTTCTAAATTAGCCAAGCTACCCAAGGTGATGGCCGTAGCCACCGAAGTTTCAAAAGGGTATTCCCCTTACACTTTCCTCACTAGCGACACTAAATTACGTAGAACTTCCACCCCTCAAACATTACTTTATCTATGCCAACATGAGTGATCGTGAGCGTGAAGAATTTGAGAGGTACTACAACAGTTTTAATGAAGATAATCCTTACAATATAGCGGATGAATGTGAGCGTTATTGCATGAATGACGTACACGTACTTAGAGTATGTTTCCAGGCCTTTAGAAGGATTTACATAGTCCGATTCAACTGCGATCCGCTAGAAGCCACAACCACGATCGCTTCGTTGTGTTTTACTGTGTTCAAGAACAACTTCATGCCCAAAGACACACTGGCAGTCATTCACAGAAACAACACACGCAGTTATGGGCATAACGCCATTTACTGGCTCATACACCTACAACAACAGACCGGTGTATACATAAAACATGCTCGCAACACGGGGAAAGTGGCATTAAGATCAATGGCCGTGTTTTCTGGGTGGCTGGTCTAAACGAAGACCGCGCCACTGGTGAGAAGACAGCGTACTCCTTCAACAGATGCTGGTCAACTTATAATCGCCCAGTTCACACACAAGGGTTTGTGAGAGCACGAATATGATGTGCGGATGGAGACAGATAGACAGTACAGCGAAAAATAAACACCATCAAGCGTTCAATGGTGCTGAACCCTCTCAAATGCGGTGACAGTTTGTTTGGAAGACGCACAAACCCCTTTCAAACTATACTTTCCACCTACGGAGTGCGTGAAACTCCATTACTACGACTTCTATTCTTTATATCCCTAAGTGAAGAACAATTCGTGCCCCGTTGGCGCACCTGAAAAACTGGTGGGTCCCACCCTGCCTACCATCGAAGAGTTCTCAGCTAATTTGAACGAGAACTATTTCGGACTTTCTTTCGTAGATGCGCTCTCCCCTCTCGATTTATGGATGCCAATCTTGCCCGTCGTTATAGATGACAATCTCATGTTCCTTCTGTGTGTAAGATGCACAGACGAGAACAGTGGGGCCTGTAATCACACAATCAACCAGAGGAAGCTCAGAGGTGTATATACAAGTCCTGATCTTTCCCTAGCCATTCGTCTCGATTACAGAATACTGAAGATATATATATATAAGGTGTGGAGATTTTAGAAGCTTCCCAACTTTTTCGCACCATATATAAACACTTTTTCAAAGGATAAGGTAGAAGCATCAGGATAACCGCCAGGAGTTGAGACCAAATATGAAAAATCGACGTTATTCAACGCTACCGTGATGGTGAACGAATACAACTTGAACGGGACCAAAATGCGAAGAACCCTGGCAAGCGATTTAGTGCAAAGTTGCCCAGAATACAGAAAAAGGGGAACGTTCATCTAGCCCAAAGCTATAACGAGGTGTGGGATTACGCCAACACTTCCGATAAAGCGGTCATGGAGATTGTGAATGTGGGTAATACGTACATAATAAAGTACAACAGAACCGAATTTGCTACAGATACATCTCGTGTCACAAACATACCTGTAGCCATTTTCACAACAGCATACGCCCACATCAAACTTTGGAGCCTACTGCATTCTCTTGGACGGAGGGTTCTGTACGCAGATACAGATAGCGTGATATTCACGGAGAGGAAAGGTGAACATATGCCTCCTATTAGGAAATTCCTCGGAGAGTTGACTGAAAAGGTGAATATATGCCTCCTATTAGGAAATTCCTCGGAGAGTTGACTGAAATGATCAAGGATGAGTATGGAGATTGCGCCTCCGCTGATTCTTTTGTCTCAAAGGCCCAAAGACTTACGGGGTACGGGTGAGGGTGGAGGAGGAAATGAAATATATCATGAAGGCTAAAGGCATCACGCTTAACCAGGCGAACCGGCAGATCGTTAACTTTGATTCGCTGAAAGAGCTAGTAAGTTTAGAAGATGAGGGTGACCAACCATCCCATCTGACTGTAGGAACTCATAACTTTCGGGTTCAGAAGTTGGGGAGCGTGAAGGAGCTTAAGGGGACGAAAGTGTGTCGTAGCACATACAGGAAACGTTACCGGGTGCCTGGCACCTACGACACTGTCCCTTTTGGATATATAAATAATTGCTATATTACAGTCTATTTACTTGTTGACGAAATTTTACAGTTTGTTTATTTTTCTATTTATTACATGTATTTAATAATTCTTCCTCTGGTGTTTCAGTTTCTCCTTTGTGTGTGTGTGTGTGTGTGTGTGTGTGTGTGTGCGCGCGTAAAAAAAGGTCTAAGCACCACCCACTATATGTTCCTGCCCAATAAAAAGAGTCATGTAACTCCTGCTGCTAATCGGGACATATCTCCTCCCTGCGTACTCAGTTGGCCCGCGCAAGCCCTGTTTCTCAGACGTGTCTTTTTACCTGTTAAAGAATTCTTGCGTAGAAGAAAAATAACAATGACGTTCAATGATATTACGTGCTCTACATTCCTGAAGTGGTAGTCACTAAAGTCTACAGATGTGGTGAACACCTAAAGAGTTTCTAGTCATCCCTCCTTTGAAACCTTTAAGACCACATTAAATCGTGCGAAGCGTGAGGAGCAAGACGTTCAAATACTCTCTGGATATTCTACAGATCTACAAATCTACAGAAGCTAAGGGTAACAAAGACCCTAAGATCCACTCTAAGGTTAGCCCGAGAGAAAGAAGAGAATAGGGGGTTAAAAGAAGAGAATAAGGAACTAAGTAGCAAAACGTATCATTCGAAAAAAGAAAAAAAGACTCACCATCATCATCCGCCGGCCACTGCCGACAAGTCGGAAAAATAGTCGAAGAGAATAGGAAAGGGGTGAAAGATGAAAAGAAGTAAAATAAGAACGCTTACAAAACATGCAAACACAGTCTTAACTCAAAGAAACACTGTCATACCATGCAAACTACAGATGTGCAAGTAAAGAGAGGATGAGAAAAGAACAAAAAAAAATAAGTATAAAAAAAGTGGGTTAGTTTACGCTACGAGCTACATCTAAGTTCGTGTTAGTCTAATTTTTTTTTAAATATAATTTTATTGCTGTCATATCACACGTTGGCAAATTTTTAGATGTTAGTAAAGAAACGTCTGCCACGTCATTTAAATATGTTACTACGAGTATTGCTATTACCGAAAATGAACAATGTAAAAATTTACGTTATCGTTTCTATTGACGGTTTTGAAAATTTCAATAAGCTCCCTTAATCTCATAGTTTCGAGTGAATGCAAGTCTAACTCTTTAATCCTATCTTCGTAAGACTTGTTGACGGAATTAGTTTCGTGGCACGTCGCTGAACCCTTTCCAACCTATCAATATCCTCACGCAAATACGGGCACCAAAACTGAACGGCATATTCTAAGTGAGGCCTGACTAGGTACTTGTAAAAGGGCAATATAATATTCTTCGATTTAAATTCGAAATTACCCACTATGAAGCCTAACATCCTGTTAGCCTTTGCGCAAATCTCCAGGCACTAGTTCCTAACTTTTAAATCCTGGCTGTTTGTTGTCTGCGTGTTTCTGGTTGTTGTCTCTGTTTAAGTGACTTATCTTTGCGTCGTGATTAACTAGAATGTTAGCTTGTTGTGTATATGTTGAGTTATTATTTTGGCTGCGGCAGATAGCCGCGAGAGGTGTGAATGCCGCTGTTAGAGTGGGTAATGTTTATAGTCTTGTATAGCCTGGATGTATCTGTGGAGTGGTTTAGTGTTGTTATGAATTCCCTAAATGTTTCTGTTTGTTTTTTCTTAAGTTTGTTGTTTATTTCTGTGTTGAGCTCTTGTATCTGTTGTTTTATGGCTTCTGTGTGTGGTGTTTGTGTGTTATGTTCGAGGTTGTTACTTTGCCTTATGAGGTGGGCTATTTCTCTAGTGTAATTTGGGTTGTATTTCCTAATGTTGCCCTTGGGTATGTATTTGTTTACATTATTGATGATCTGATTAAATGTCTTGAGTGTTGTATTGATGTTTATGATGGGTTTGCTGTTTAATGTGGTGAATTGTTCCTCAGTCTGTATTTTGAACTGTTCCCAATCAGCTTTCTTGTAATTTCTGTAAGTGTGCCTAAGGCTGTTGGGGCAGAGTGTAGAACGTGTTGTAATGATGATGGGTAGGTGGTCTGATGACAGTTGTTTTTCTGTTCTCCAGTGTGTATGTGTTGTTACTGAGGGGGAACAGAACGTTATGTCTGGGGAGGAGTTTTAGTATCCTGCTTGATGTGGTATGTGTGTTTGTTCTTCTGTATTGTTAAGAATGAAGAGGCTGTTCTGTAGATCTGTAGAAACTTATGCTGACTACTATTAATCAAATCGCGACTTTCTAAGTGATCGACGATACCCACCCTAACTACGGATTTCAAAAGTTTGCCGACAATTGACGTTAAGCCAATAGGCCTATAATTGATAGATACTGCGCGGTCGCCATTTTTAAAAATGGGCGTAACGTTAGCTAATTTGAAGTCTTCAGGAATAATCCCCGCTTCCAGTGACTTATTAAAATTTTTGTTAAGGGGCCTACGATAACGTCTTTCAAATCTTTCAAATGTCTAGTATAAAGCGTATCAGGGCGTAACTTTCAGCTTATCGATATAGTGCGCAATCTCACCCACGTAAACAGTTATTTCATTCAAAATAGTCTCGCTATTAAATGGAACGATATCGTCCACGTCGGGAACATTATTTACGTCTTCTATGGTAAAAACTGTCGCAAAAAAGGTGTTATAAATAGCCGCCGTCACCTGAGCGTCGGAAGCGAAAGCGCCGTTAGCGTCCACTAGAAGGCCTATGTTATCTTTTATCGGCTTTCGATTTTTCGGATTATGTTTACTATCAGCAACTTCAAGTATCTCAAAATTACGCTTAGCATTCTTAAAAGATCCTTAAACCTCACGTCTAAGCTCTGTTACGCTCTTTTATGAACTCACCTATTTCCCTAGTCCAACACTTGGCCCTACATGATTTTTAGCGCGCTTAGGCCTACGCGGAATAAACTCCATTTCGATTTTCACAAAGCTTTCTTTAAAAGCCTCCCAATGAAAATTTGCATCATTACCCATAAATAAATTATCACAGTCCACTACTCTCATCCTGTCCGCAAAACTATCAAAATTAGCCCTACGAAAATCAAGGACTTCTATTACGTTACTATCCTTATTGTTTTCTATCAATTCCTTAAACCTAATAATTTGGTGATCACTACATCCCAAACTCTCACCTACTTCTAAACCTTCGACTATATTTTCATCGTTCGTCATCACCACGTCTAAAATTTCGTCACCGTGTGTTGGTTCGGTAACCGTCTATCGTAAAAAATTATCTTCCATGAACTCAATCAGTCTCAAACCCTCATTATTACCAGTAAAAGTCTCGTAATTAACGTTAGGGAAGTTAAAGTCTCCGACAACTATACTATCCCGATTATTAATAAAGTTGCCAAGAAGTATGTAAAATCTAGTATCGATATCGAGGGGTTGAACGGGAGGTCAATAAACAACAACTAAATTAAGGCTAATCCTACGTTCCCTAACTTCAACGCATATCGCATTAATTGCTGCCGGAAAATCTATCTTAACTTCGATAGCCCTAAGGGAATTACGAATTTACAACAAAACACCGCCAGCAATCCTATGTAACCTATCATCAGTAAAAAGTTTGGATCACCTGAAGATCAGGGCCCCAAGCCTCAATTACCAAATGATATGTTCGTTAAAACTAACGAAAATATCACGACTTAACCTAACCAATCGTCAAGGGCGTACAGTTGACCTAACCGGGCATTCAATTTAATTTATTATTATATTTGGTAATGTAAAGCAAAAAACAAGAATACATAGGGGCCCAGATCTTCAGGTGATCCAAAAGTTTAAAACCCGCTATATCAAGTTCCCCCAACAAGTTCCGAGTTACGGTATTTAACTACGTTTCGGTTATCGCAATTATATCGTAGTTCCCGGAATAAATTATTGCCTTAAATTCGTTCAATTTATTTCTAATACTACGCGCGTTACAATAAAAGATGTTTAAATTATTTTTTCCATGGATCGGCGTTTTAAACTTTTTTTCACGTCGGGCCAGCGTTCTCAGACTCACAACGTTTAAAGACGGCTTCGACCTATACAGCTTTCGAACGTTCTCTTCGATTAACTTACCTAATCTAGCATTCCCTATTTCATTAAAATGCACCCCATCTTTTATAAAAAGGTTAGGATCACTACATTCTGACCACAGCTTTAAGAAGGGTACATTTTCCTGAGCACAAATCTCTTCTAGTTTAGTGTTCAAAAATATTGTTTTTGACGTAATCCTAAAATTTAAAACGTGCCTAGGGGTAATACCTAGAACTAAAGACCTATCTGACCTTCCCTTCAGGGACCTAATTAACTCCCTGTATCTCTCCAAATGGTCAGGCACTCTCGTATCGGGCCTATACGAATCGTTGACTCCTCCATCGTCACCAACATCGAATGACGGGAGGCAACATCACTCCTATCTACTTCGTCTCGAATTCTGTCAACCCTGGCCCCTGGTAGACAGACTCTCCTCCTCTTGGTTGGATTCCGTTCAACGAACTCCTTATTCATATTACGCACTAAGGAGTCCCCAATTAAAATCGTTTCCCCTTCGTTCACATCCCTAAGGTTTCGAAATCTCGATAGGGGGGAGTGTTCCTATCACCTAACGTACGTGGCCTACCTCCACCCTTAACTACTTTAAATCCCTCCCCGTCTACTAATCTCGGACCCCTTTCTCAACTCTGCCTAACCTTCCCGATAAGCTACCTATACTAGAAACCAGGTTCCTAATTTCACCCTTCAACGTTAGTATAGGTTCGGCCTTCGTCAACCGTAAGCCTACCCCTGCCCACATCAAGCTTTGCAAGTCGTCCCGTCACCTCGCGTACACTCCGTTTTAAATCCAATATCTTCCCTCAACTCACAAAAGAAACAAACCGATCTCTCGGTAATCGCCATAGGACCGCCGTTGTAATCCTTAAAATCAGTATACCACCGATTAACCCCAAACCTAGCACACGACGGTTTCTGCGACGGCATCGCGCAAGTTAAAGTAGTTAACGTTTATAACCTTGTTAACCTTGTTCATGTTCCGTGCATAGGTCTTTCTTCACACGAAGATCAAGCTGATGGCTCCGCCTCTAGTCCTGGCTTGGTGGAGGAACAAGTTGCTCTCTTGCGCTATCCATCATACATAGCCAGGTATTAGAGGTCCCACCGAGACCACCGGTAAATGTCAAAGTTTAAATTAAATTAAGCCGGTACGCTATGAAAACTTCTAAATCGCTAAAAACCACTAATATTCAATTACTTAACTATAACAATATGAATATAAACGCAAGTATATAAAATTCAGAACTTTCCAACAGTAAATTTTTCGGCAATATCCAAAAGTAGAAACAATATCAGAGACCCCAGGGAATGCGTCCGCTCAGTGAGAGCATTGCGGGGTTTCGCTGTTCAAACGATGCAATGGATTATGCTGCAGGATTAAACTGCACTAGAAAGTACAGTACATTTATCGTGAAGTGATATAATCCACGCTTGCAGAAGAGAAACAAAGGATCTGGTTTGTGAACCTTGTTGATGATTGGTTGACAGGTGATATTACACCATGTTACATCACACCGAGTACGCGTACACGGTGAATGTAAATCTTGTGATTATGGAGAGTTTAAGATATATCTACCACTACATCCATGTATATCATGACGAGGTGCGCAGTGAAATTGTGACTAAAGGTTTATGTGAATTTTTAGTACAGTTTAGGGACGAGTCCAACAAAAAGGACAGCATGGACACATGTTTCTCTGAAATAGATCGCCAGAGTGTTAAAAAATGTGCATAGCTCGAGAAAGTACAATGGTCAATACAGTCACCCCTGAACGAAGATGTATGGTGCGCATTCCAGGAAGTGCGTGTGATAAATCATTAAACTCGGAATTGCTTCATGTATCGCAGATGGAAAACTTCTCTAAACACCGACCAAGTATAATGGGCTACAAATATTCGGTTGATTCATCAGTGCGCAACGAATCTTTAATAGTGGAACAATCTCGTACATGAATCACCAACGCTTGGATGCTTTCATGACACAACCCCTTGTAACTCATACTCATCCCATTCCTCCCACCTACCCAACCACCCGCACGGTCCCTACGAGGCAAACAGCGCACCGGCGGCTCATAGTCACCTCAGAGCTTGACCAGTCTGGACGTTCTCACCTCGCAAGATCAATAGAAAACTATTAAAAGATGGAACTTCCGCTGAGCAGCATCCTCAATGCAGTATACTGTACAACGTGTCCGTGTTAAAGTCTGTGCGTGTATTCAGGCGTAATACTGGTGCTATTAATTGTGTACTTTAAACGAAATGTAGAAAATCAAACTCTGGTAGACGCAATGTTATTTATTTAAGTGTTGAAGAGATGAGTAGAATCTTCGTGTTGGTTGAGAAGTGTGGTGAGGACAGATATAAAATACCTGTGGGTGTAGGCACAAAAAGAGAGAAGGTTAGCGATGCACCCTCATACGCGATTATTTGTACGCTATGCGTAAATCGTGATACAAGCCAACCATGCATTGATATACGGTTGATGTGGAAGAATGCTGCTGACAATAACGCCCTTATCCCCACGCGAAGCCGCTTCATTCTCGGCAGAATGTTTGAAGTCGTTGGTTTCCGTAAACTGTAACCTATATTAGACGCTCGTGTTGCTGATATGCGTTATTTTGACACGGTGCTTGAGTACGCGTATACCTTCCTGTTCGATGATTTTACCAAGAGTAGGGACGAGCAAGGCGAGCATGGACTGGAACTGGATGTGTATTTAGAAAGTGCAGACTCATCGAAATATCATGAACTTTGACACAAAGGACTAGAACGGTACAGGGCTGAACTCACCTTCACTGTTCACCCTGAGTTATTTCTTTATATAAGACAGTTGTCGGAACGATTTAGAAACATACTTCAACTGTCGATATGAGTTGTGAAGAAAATTTTACAGTTGAAAAGGTCGGCGCCTGAAAGAATAAATGCACGTTTGGAAAGGAGTGTTTATAAACTTGAATTTATTGGTGATATTGTAGCAAACGATGCCATCTTTGTGCGTGCTTTTGACTATGCTATCCGTGTTTAAAGAGTGTGATAGGTTGACTCCCACAAAAATACAGTAGTGTGAAACGAGTTGAAAGTCCATTATATTGAATATAGATACCCGCATACCTTGAGGTGCGAATTAATGTTAAATCGCCTTTATTGTTTAGCAGAGCAATGAGGATGTAAGTGTGGACTCGATTACGTGCGAGTTTACTCTTTTATTTAAGCGTGGTAGAAACTGATCTTAAAGCATGTATTTCCATTTTTTATGAGTATATATATTAAACAAATGTTGTGTACATATTCTTATTTTTTGTATATAGAATTCTTCGTCTGTACTAGCTGTATTATTTTTTGTTTGATGCGTACATATATATATATATATATAATATATATATATATATATATATATATATATATTAGGCATGTGTATTTTTGTATAGAGAATTCTTCTGTATTGGTTGTATTATCTTTTTTTTGATACATTATATATATATATATATATATATATATATATATATATATATATTATATATATAATGTTAAATAACTGTAATTATTTCTGTATTTGCGCTTAATACAATTCTCCTCTACTGTTGTGATATTTTTTATGTAAATATATAGGCCCTATAAATCATGTGTATTATCACTGTTTTGAACCTAATGTATATACATATTTTGAATTTCGATATACAGGGCCATTCAAAAAAGACGCAACAGTTTAAATTGCTTATATTTCGTAATATTGTTAACATACAGGAGTGATTTTCGTATTAGCTTACAGCGTACAATTGTGAGTTTTTATTTAATGAAAAACATGTTCAATGTGTGAACCACCTGCATCCAAGACCATTTGCAGTCGACGTTGAAAGTTGGCAAGTACTGTGCGTAGAACTTCATGAGTGATTGTGCTGACAACAGATGAAATTTCCTCTTGCAGCTCACTAATTGTGAGAGGATTGTTTCTGTAAACATTATCTTTCAGATATCCTCATAAAAAATAATCACATGGGTTGAGATCAGGAGAATATGGTGGCCAAGACCATCCACAGGCAAAACGTTCAGGGAAGCGATTCGAGATGACGCGATCGTCAAAATATTCATTTAAGGCTACAAGAGTCGTTCGCCTAGCGCCTTAGGCTACTAGGCCTAAGCGGTAACAAAACTCCCAGGTGTACGCTGTAAACTAATACAAAAATCATTCCTGTACGTTAACAGTATTAAGAAATATAACCAATTTAAACTGTTGCGTCTTTTTTGAATGGCCCTGTATATTAATTAAATAGACAAAACGCTGCAGTTGTGTTGTATTTACAGTTTACACCATATAAGCAAATATTAATGGAAATGAAGGGCATATATATATAAACGATACAGTGTGTGTGTGTGTGTGAGGCAAAGCGATGGTAACTCACCTTTCTATGTACGTACAAGGAAATAGCTGTATAAGTCAAATACGACTGGCTGCCTTCTAAACCAACTGTCTGTGATGCTAAAGCCGTCCCTCGAAGGCTAGTGAAGAATTCAAAATGTTTCGAGACGCCGCAGTGAAAGGATCTCATCTCTCTACTCCTTCTTGTGTTTTATTTTAGGTTACGCACATTTGAAGGGCCAGGTTCCTGCCCACATACAGACTTAATAATGGTTTCACTATATACACACACACACACACACACACGCACACTTATATATTCATATATATATATATATATTTTGTGGGGGTTGAAGGGAAGTAAAAAATTTCTCATGATGTTGCATGCAATGTTGCATGCAGTTGCATTGCACTCGACATTTTTGCGGGCATACTACTACATATATATATATACAGAGAGAGAGAGAGAGAGAGAGAGAGAGAGAGAGAGAGAACGACTAATTAAATGATTATAATTCTGCATACAAGTTAAACACAATAAGTTAATAATTTATATATATATTTTTACTCTTACTCTAATTAAGTTTTGCATTTTAATTTTGTCGAAATATTAAGCTTAATTAGGTATAAGATTGTAGTTGTCACTATAATTTTACTCTTATTGTTGTACAATTGAAAGTTTTTCGAAATTAAGTTAATTATGTATAGTCCCCTACAATAGTTTCGCTGAACCTCTCCGAGATCTTGGAGCAAAGCAGTGTCTGTCTCTGTCTGTCTCTCTCTCTCTCTCTCCCTCTCTCTCTCTCTCTCTCTCTCTCTCTCTCTGGCTGGCGTGGATAGTGTTCGGTGTACCGCGACAGTCGTTGCCGATAGAATAGACAAACTGAGCGCGTTGAAGGTTCCTGGGCCAGACCAGTTCCTCCCCAGAGTGTTGCGGGAGGTGCGCGACCAGGTGGCTCCTCACCTGGCTACAGTCTTCAACAAATCATTGGAGACGGGTCAGGTGCCAATGTGACCCCTATCTTTAAGAAAGGGGATCACGAAAGTACTGGGAACTATCGTCCCATTAGTCTCACTTCAGTTGTAGGTAAATTACACTGTACAACAGTGAAAAAAACGGAAATGAGATAATTTTTATGGCTAATTATATGCGTAGATTGCGAAAATAACACTCATTTATTTGTATCACCCACCGATTTTATGAAAATGACCCTATTTCATTGCATCATTTTGAGAACCACTGGTTCTCTGAACGCATCTTTTACATTGTGTTCAGTCATACATATGCTGTGGTGGTGGTGTTCGGCTCTGTGTTTCCACTTTGATTTTATGAAAAATTTCTTTCATTAATCATTTAAAACAAAATTGTCAGCCATATTTTATCATAAATCGGTGCTATAAGTGAGTTTTATTGAATAACAACAATCAAATTACATATATATAGTGGACCTAGTTTTAGCCGTTTAAGGGGATAATGATTTAATTGTATGCAATGATTGATTAAGGCAATGACTGACTGATTGCTTATTAATGAAAGGCTATTTGAGTAGATCCACCATACTATTGGAAGTGACAGGAAATGGCAGCGACGTCACCAGCTTGGTTTACACCCAAGCAAATTAATATTAAGGTTATGAAAGACACCTTATGTTTTTGTGTAGTTTAATTAAGAAAATATTTATATTAATTTTCACAGTGAAAATACAATGGTAAGACTGACTAGAAAGCTTAACAATTCGATAATGACCTTTGAAATGCGCTCGTTTATGTCAGGCTTAATGGTATACAAAATGGGACAACCTGAAATATGAGATGGTGAATACAAAAATAATGCATGCACCTAATAATATAACAAATAGGTTATGTAATACACCGATTAGGGAAGCTACAGATTATGCATAAATGATCTGTGAAAGAGGCCTATTAATGACACAGAAAGCGCGTACGTTTTGGTACACTGAATAGAATAAGTCTCGGAACTTTATTTTATTGTGAAAATAAAGCCGTTATTTATTCACTGTGGTATAACAAAGAACTAACGGTAATTAATTGATAGTTTACGTTATGCTTATAACATAGACTTAGCTAATAAGATGAAATGTTAATAGCTTAATTGACACGTATAAATAATACTCATCGATGGTATGTAAATGGCATGCAACATAGAACATTGAATGGGCCTAGTAAATGATATAAAGAATGCACGTGCGTTTGGTACATTGAATGGAAAACATGACACTCTGATTAAGTAGGCTAGATGATTGAATGGGCCTAGCAATGATATAAAGAAATGCCCGTGCGTTTGGGATAGGCCTAAGGATAGTGGAGGGAAATATACACTGTATATGAATTAGGCCTGCAGTAGAGAACTTATTTATCGCACAACTATTATAGTGAACACAACAGCGGATGATGTGAATTACAGGTTCTGAAGGACACTTGAATTAGGAAAATGGTCTACTGCGTTATTAACGGGAGTCAATTGGAACGTTTAATTACTCACTTCGGGAGAGTAGCCTGCTGTTCGGCGGTAGGCTAATGTAGGCTTCACAAGAGTACTTATAATATGATGTACTTAGCTTACCCGGACGATGTAACGCTGTTGAAAGGGTGTTGAAGAGGAAACTAATACCGTGAGTGTCGTTGATCGTCCTGTGGAAGCTGGTCGCTCACGCGTTGGTCGTGTCGTGGATTAGGCCTTTTTGCGAAGGAGATGTAGGCCCGGTTGTGGTTGTCTCTTGGAAGTTTGTTCCGTAAGTCAAGGTATGATGGGCCTAATGGAGTCTCGTAGACGACCGTTCTTCGTAAAGCTGTAAAAGCTGACCAGATGTG
The DNA here is from genome assembly GCA_023014485.1 of Bathynomus jamesi. NCBI lineage: Eukaryota > Metazoa > Arthropoda > Malacostraca > Isopoda > Cirolanidae > Bathynomus > Bathynomus jamesi. Next base: position 309,883 of record JAJOZX010003226.1, on the reverse strand, counting down.
GAGTGATTTGGGCTTGTAGCTTTCGCCGTCGAGTCACGCAATGTGTCCACCTTGAGGATGCTTCTCGTAGCGTTGCAACCTTGCCGGTGCTCTCGAAGATGCTTGATAACCGGTTTATGCGGTAATGAAGAGACCAAGGGGAATTCCTGATGCCGTTGGGATTTGCTGCGGCAGTATTGGTGGATCACTTCCAATGATGCTTCGTTTCTTGAATGTGGTGTTGAAGTGAGCCTTGGTCTTGAGCCGGTTAAAGCTGATGAGGGGTGACCACGTACAGAGTAATCGAACGAAATGGAAACGCTAACGAAGTGAGAAGGAGTGAGAGTGGGTGCTCGCTTTTATACGTAGTTCCTGTGACGTAGGACTTCGCACGATAAGGATTTGCGTTCGCGCCCAGGGGGAAGAAACAGACTCTCCATTGTTTGACTCTTGCCCACGTGTGTTTTCCAAGTTCTTTGATGATAGCGTGGAAGTAAAGGATCTGTCTATTTGTTGGTCTATTTCTTGTCGATCCGCTACATATATTTCACCGACAACGTCTATATTGTGTGAAATTGCAAATTGATCTATCATTTTCTTATTTTACAGGTTTTTATTGATGTTATGCTACAATGTCTAGAGAGTGCGAAAATTCGCCAGACAGTTTTTGTTATATTTGTGAGACATTAACGTTAAAGCAATATAAAAGGAAGTTGACTTCTCATGTAAAAGCTTTATGAATTATACTTCGCATACAAAGTTGGTGATCAGGACAAGCACTGGGAGCCTCATATCTGCTGTGTGAGATGTACAAGCTCGTTATCTGCATGGTTCAAAGGCACCGGTCCTGGTCTGGGATTCGGTGTCCCAATGATATGGAGAGAGCCGCTGGACCATTCAACTGATTGCTATTTCTGCTTAATGATCATCACAGGTTTGAATCTTTTATTTTTCTGAATATACGTCAAATTTGGTGTTTTTAGCACATTTTAGCATATCCTGCTCTGCATAATGTATTACACAATTATGCTATCTTAAGTAGTCAACAATATCTATTGTCTCACATTACAGGTTGCAACAGAAAAGGGAAAAAGGCTATAGTCTACCCAAATCTTCGTTCTGCCATGCGTCCTGTGGAACATTCTGATATACCCATTAGGGTGTGTCAATTTTGTCAACTTTTTTCAAATCAATTTTGGTAGTGAAAATATAGTGTCTTTTCATGTCAAAACTTGAAATTGGCCAACGAAAATGAAATGAAATAACCCTTACCTACGTGAATTTTATCTTAAAGTTTCAGAAATTGACTCTTTTTACTAAATAACACTGGTCTGCGTCATTTTTTAGGTCAAAGTTTTTTAGTTGTTCTTTTATAAGTTTTGCATGCTGAATTAAAAAATGTAACTCATTTTGCTCAATCAGGTCAGGTTTTTATGCTATCTCAATTTTAAAAAAATTAGATAATCGTTATGAAATGAGCAAGTTTATTTTTTTAAAACAGACTTACATTTTAGCCAAGTGTTAGCCAAGCTCTATATAATAAACAGACACAACTTATTTCTGATTACGATTGTCATTACTGTTTTTCAGCATGAATAGAATGTGCAAGAATGACCCAAACAGGTTCTGCTACATCTGTGGTAAAGTCACTATGTCAGACCGGCAGTCAAACATCACACATTTTGTGAGGAAAAGCTATCACGCCTACTTTGGAGTTAAACTTGGTGACCAGGACAAAGCCTTTGCTCCTCACATATGCTGCAAAACGTGCGTTGAAAGTCTGCAGCGCTGGAGCCACAAGAAGGTAGAGTTCTACCTTTTGGTGTCCCAATGGTGTGGAGGGAAGGAAGAGATCATACTACTGACTGTTATTTCTGTATGACAAACCTACAAGGTAAGTTAGTATGAATTTAGTATGAATTTCATTTTATACTTACAAAAATATGCCTGACAATATATGAGATATGTCTTTATCTTATCTTTATCTGTTTCCTTTTAGGCATAAATCGAAAAAACATGCAACACGTAAAGTATCCAGACGTGCCATCTGCCATAAAGCCAGTGCCTCATGGACCAGAAATTCCAATTCCAACACCGCCCGACAACTTTGATTCGTCGTCCGACTCAGATGAAGAAATGGATGACGGTGACATATCTGGTACATACCAACCTACTGCCGAGACAAGTCAACCCAAACTCTTGAGCCAAGCTGAGTTGAACGATTTGACAAGAGATTTGTGCTTGTCCAAAGAATCTGCTCAGTTGCTAGGGTCACGTCTTCTCGAAAATCGTTTGTTAGCTCCAGAAACAACATTCTTCTGGTATCGCAGCAGCGAAGAAGAGTTTCGAGAATATTTCACGTTGGACGAAGAAGCTTCGCTGGTTTACTGTAACAACGTCAACGGCCTCATTGCAGCTATGGGTTTAGCGTATGACCCTACAGAATGGCGGCTCTTCATCGACTCTTCAAGCAGAAGCTTGAAGGCAGTACTACTCTACAATGGTAACAAGGTCGCGTCTGTTCCGGTGGGTCACTCGGTGCAGATGACTGAAAATTATAGTAACATGGAGCTTTTGCTAACTGCTTTGAAGTACAAACATCACAATTGGATGATATGCGGAGACCTGAAGGTATGTTCGTGTCTACAAAAAAAAATACAAATATATATATATATATATATATATATATATATATATATATATATATATATATAGGCCCTGATATATATATATATATATATATATATATATATTTAGGCCCTGATATATATATATATATATATATATATATATATACTGTATATATTTTTATAGGTTATAGCCCTAGTGCTGAGTCTACAAGGCGGCTACACCAAATGCCCCTGTTTTCTCTGTCTGTGGGACAGCCGAGCAGACAAGCAACACTACTTCCACTGATTCTACTTCCGCGGCTGCACATCAAGCTCGGACGTATGAAGAATTTCGTCAGAGCACTCAACAAAGAAAGCCGAGCTTTCGCTTTCCTGAATCAGAAAGTTCCACGCGTCAGTGAGGGCAAACTGAAAGCAGGTATTTTTGACGGCCCTCAGATCAGGTAGCTAATGAAAGATGCTCAATTCGACGAAAGTCTGGAGGACAATGAGATCAATGCCTGGCTCGCATTCAAGTCCATTGTCACGAATTTTCTGGGCAACCACCGAAGCCCAGAGTACGAACGTGTTGTTAAGGAGCTCCTGTAGAGCTTCCAGGCTCTTGGTGCACGTATGTCCATAAAGATGCATTTTCTCAGCTCGCATTTAGACTACTTTCCGGACAACTGCGGTGATGTCAGCGAGGAGCAAGAAGAGCGCTTCCACCAGGATATTCGAGTGATGGAAGAGAGGTACCAGGGCCGCTGGGATGTGAACATGCTCGCGGACTACTGCTGGTGCCTCAAGAGAGACGTTCCAGCTGTGGAACACAGACGAGTCTTTGAGAAAGCCCTTTCGTCCACATTAACTGTACTCGTGTACCATGTTTTATATACTTTGTACATTTTCTGTCAATTTAAGTCTGTTTCAAAAAAATAAACTTGCTAATTTCATAACGATTATTTTCGAATTATCTATTTTTTTAAAATTGAGATAGCATAAAAACCTGACCTGATTGAGCAAAATGAGTTACATTTTTGAATTCAGCATGCAAAAATTATAAAAGAACAACTAAAACCCTTGACCTCAGGAAAAAACTTTCAAACGCAGACCAGTGTAATAGGACATAAATTGATTAACTATTCATCTGTCACAGAATTATCCCACTGATCGCATATGGAGTGTTTTCAAGGTCATATAGTTGTTGTACAATGTACAAGTCACAACATGAATAGAACTGTCCCTCACTCTCAGTCCTCAGTTGCCTCTTAGATGTCATAGACGGTGGTTTGCTGTTATTGCTCTTGTACCTACTTCATAGTTAATCTACTAGACGAATACTACAGTTTAACTGTAGGTATGGATTATTGATTATTACAATTATTTATTATTATCATATTCTTCTGTCTAATTATGTTGTAATCCCATGAAATATTTTTTTATTGAATTTTAGAACATCGAATGACTAAACTTTGAAACATCGTAATTGATATAAAATACTTAAATGTTTTTCTTTCTTTTCAGATATTCCTAAGATGCCAAAATTGAAGACAAGAGGAAAGTCGTCATGCCACTTGAGCCTGTTAGTCGGTACAGGCAAGGAGCTTCCCGTATCAGAACTACCAACAGTGCGAGACATGCTGAGACTAGGGTTACTCCGTGAACAAAATACAAAGGATAGAAGGAACTACACAGAGAAAGAGCTCATAAGGGACATGATTCCCCCTCTTCTGCATCAGTGGAAAAAGCTGATGTGTTATTCAAACCACCTGTATTCAATCAGTATTGAACTATTGAGCTAAAATTAACAAAGCTGTGGCACAAAGCAGTCGAGACATCACTTGCTAAAGGAAAACTAGCAAAAAAAAATAAATTTCTGCACACACTTGATACTCTTCTTGACATTTTTAACTGCCGGTGTCCCATAGAGTTGTGTTCTGAAGCCAATTGTTCTCCCTCATGCAGAAGAGAACCTCACCCTCACATTGATTGTCGCTGTCCTCGTGAGAAGAAGATCCCTGTTTAGGAGCTGGCTTTCATAAAGGCGCAGAGAACAAAAGCAGGAGGCCAAGGAAGTATGCAGATTGGTTCGGCAGATTATTCAGAAACCAAAAAACAGATTGTTATTGCTAAGAAAAAAGAAAATCCGAGAAAGGGAAGAAAGGAAGAAAAAGAAGAGTGAAGAAGCCACCCAAAGAGATGAAGAGCTCTATCAAGAGGTTTCTCACTTCTTTGAAAGCTCTTCAGATGAACAGAAAGAAGCAACATCAGATGATACCTCCAAAATGCCATCTGAACCTTCGTTGAAGAGAATGAAATACAACACTAAAGACATCTCAAACATTGCCCTTGCCAGTATTCGCCACCATACTGGGCTACGAGAGACTGCAGAGATTGCCACTGCCGCTTGGATAGACGCAGGCCTCATCAGCCGACAGGATACATCCTTAGTGATAGATCATAATAAGGTAAGAAGAGCACAAGAAAAAATAATGAAGGAAATATCTGATTAGCATGAAAAAGATTTGAAGGAGGAAGGTCTCTCTTGCCTTTTGTTTGATGGAAGAAGAGATGACAAAAGTTCTCCTAGAGGTAGAGGGAATGGACAGAAAGTTTCCCGGTCTCATCAAAGAAGAACATTACTGTGTGTGTTCCGAACCTGGTGGCCGCTATTTGTTTCACTTTGTTCCTGAAGCAGAAGTAGAAGGCAAGAAACATGCAGAGGCAATTGCTGATCAAATAATATGTTGGCTTCAAGAAAGAAGACTTGACAGTTCACTGCAGGCCGTTGGTGGAGACTCAACTGCGGTGAACACTGGATGGCAGGGCGGTGTTATGATGCATTTAGAGAAAAAACTTGGCTTGGAAGAAGGCTTGTTTGGATTGTATGTGATTTACACACAGGGGAACTACCTCTTCGTCGTCTCATCCAGGAACTTGATGGTCCTACAAAGAGCAATAACAAGTGGTCAGGCCCCCTTGGCAACATGCTAGATAAAGCAACGGAATTATAAATAAATACAAAATTTCCAAAGGTCGAAGTAGGCCCTCCCCTTCGGGTGTTGTCTGAAGAAGTTATCAAAGACCTCAGCACGGATCAATCTTACGCTTATCGTATTGTTCAAGCAATCAGATCAGGAGAGTTGCCTCAAAATCTGGCTCTCTTGGAGATTGGATCCGTAAGTCACAGTCGTTGCTTAACTACAGCGATTCGTTTCTGCAGGATTTGGGTTTCCAAACATGCACTGAAGGGCAAAATGCTACAGAATTTGATGTTGATTGTTGAATTTATTATTGGGTTTTATCTTCCTCACTGGTTCAATGTAAAACTTAATCCAATGTGGATGGAGGGGCCCAACCACATCTTGTTTCAATTACAGCTACTGAGAACCCAAAGGAAAGTAGTGGTGGACATCGTGTTACCTGTGGTGAGAAGGTCCGCTTGGTATGCTAGGCCAGAGGCAGTTTTGCAAATAATACTCTGCAGCCAATGTACCAAAGAGCGAACTGAGGCTTTGGAAATCATTCTAAAGCTTAGAGGAACATCACTAGATGATGACCAGCTGGGAGACTGCTCTGTTCAGACAAGGAAGGTACCTCCGATAAACGTCAATGCCACGAAATTGTCAGAATTAGTTAACTTGAGTTCGGAAGTTTTGGAGCCACCACTGACAACATGTATAACAAACAAAGATTTAGCACAACTTAAAGAGGCCCCAATGCAAGTGCCAAAGTGGCCTTCTCACACTCAGAGTGTGTAGAGATGTGTGAAAATGGTCACAGAAGCAGCTAGTCAAGTTTACAGTCACGAGAGGCGAGAAGGCTTCATCAAAGCAAAAAGGACATGACTGTATCGGTTACTTTCAAATAAAGACTCTGAATGATGTCTTATTGCCACTTTAAATGTTGATAGGATGTTTGCGCACATTTGTTATTTTGTTACGAATTTACGTAAAAATGGAATTTTTGAATTAAAATTGATGTAGGTAGGAGTTATTTTTTATTGTTTTTGAAGCAAGGATATTATTTTGTATGCCAAATGATTACATTAAATTGCTACCAAATCACATGATTTTCAATTTAGTCATTTTACCCCCAAAATTGAGACACCCTAATACCCATCCCTCGTCCTCCAGCTGAAATGCCGACCGATAACATAGACTCTGACAAATCGGAATCAGACGGCGAATGTTATGAATCTCAAGTCGAGTCCAAGAAAGAACATCTCATCACGCAGCCTGAACTCAATGATTTGGTCCATGATTTAATACTTACCAAGCAACAAAGTGAACTGCTGGCCTCACGTCTACAAGAATGGAATCTGCTGGCGGAAGACGTTCGAATTTTGTTATTGCATTGATATACATGGTCTGTTCGATGCTCTGGGTTTGTGCTATGAACCGAATCAGTGGAGATTGTTCATTAATGCATCTCTGTACAGTGATAAGGGTGTACTGCTACACAATGGGAACACAATACCTTCTGTTCCGATCGCTCATTCAGTCGTCTTGAGAGAAACGTATGACAATGTTGCTTTTATTCTGGACTGTATAAAATACAATGAACATGAATGGCTTATCTGCGCAGATTTGAAGGTTGTGGCTATTCTCAATGGATTGCAAACTGGCTATACGAAGTACATGTGTTTCCGATGCAAGTGGGATAGCCGAGCAAGGTCTGAACACTCACACGCTCAGTATGGCCGCCGCGAGACAATTCCTCACCTGGATCTCACAATGTTATTCACGAACCACCAGTACGAAAGGAAAAGGTTATCTTGCCGCCACTTCACATAAAACTAGGGCTGATGAAACAATTTGCAAAGGCGTTGAAACAGGATAAGCCTGCCTTCAAATATCTAAAGGAAAAATTCCCAAAAATAAGTGATGCCAAGATTAAAGAAGGCATATTCGTCGGCCCTCAAATTCGCCAACTCATGCTAGACGAACACTTTGAAGCGGTGATGGATAAGGTTGAGTTGGCAGCCTGGCGTGCATTCAAAAACGTGTGCAGCGGTCTACTAGGAAAGACTAAATACGACAACTATGCTGCATTTGTGGACCAACTTAACGACTCATACCAACGTCTCGGATGTAAGATGTCATTGAAAATTCATTTTTTGCAGTCACATCTCTCATTCTTTCCGGAAAACGCATCTGCTGTTAACGACGAACACGGGGAGAGATTGCACCAGGATATAGCCACAATAGAGAGCTGATACAAAGGGAAGTGGAGTCCTGCTATGCTAGCCGATTTCTGCTGGAATTTAAAGCGTGACCAACCAGAAGCATCACACAAACGCCAGCATAAATACAAATAATGAGTTGAAAACAGTATAATACGAGAGTTTTATGTTAATTTTGTGCATATATGTTGAAGTATAGCAATAATTAAACTGTTCCATATCTGTTTATCAATATATTCTTATTTTTTGGTATGAAGACTTTAAGCAGTCATTACAAAAAAACGTGACGTGATAGAAAAAACTATTTTCAGATTTGGAATCAGCACACTCGAAATATTAAGAATGACTGAATGTTATTCCCGTTTTTTTACTGAAACGAAAATTTGTTGTACAGTGTTATTAGAAGGGATAATAGCGGATAGGATCGTTGACCATTTGGATTCCAACAAGCTGCTTGGGGACTCCCAACATGGGTTTACACTGCGTTCGCACGTATTAAGCAGATTACATTTTCTCCAATGTTTTCAAAAGTTTTTCCCCGATTTCAATGAAATTTGTAGCAAATAATCAATATATATAGCAGCATTGATGGTATTCATTTCGATAAAATATTTTGATAATTAAAATAGTTCTCATTTTATTGAAAAATATGTAAAATATTGTGTTCCGAATTATTAAGCAAGTATTCTATTTATGGATCTAAATGGTGAAAATGGGTAAGAAGAAGGATTTAACATTAACTGAGAAAAGAAAAATAGTCAAGTTACTCGCTGAAAATATAAAATCTATTGAAATTGCGAAACAGTTTGGCAGAGCTTATCGAACTGTAAACAAATTTGTAGCGGAGGGTACCAAATTGAGGCAGCGAAGTGATGAAGGAGCTATAAGAAAAGTGACAAGGCGGCAGATATCTGTAATCAAGCGCAAATTGCAAAGCATCCATTGTCCTCAAGTAAAGAGGTTTTTGAGCAGGCTGGCATACATAATGTACCAAGAACATCTCGATGTGGAATCCTCCAAACAATTGGCAAGACGTGTAAAACTACGATTCAGTCACCATTAACACCCAGGTACAAGAAGCAGCGTGTTGAATGTGCGCGTCAGTACGTGAGAGCGAAAGAACGAAACAAATGAAAAAATGAGGTAACCACCCGGGAATCGAACCCGGAATTTCCGATTGCCGGTCAGATATGATAACCATTACACCACGGGCCTCATTTGTTTCGTTCTTTCGCTCTCATCTTGCGCGGAATATTCTCCTATACAAAACGTCGTTCTTTACGTTAATTATACTGCGTGTTTGCAGTTATAATGTATATATATATATATATATATATATATATATATATATATATTAGTCAGTTTGCAAATATTATTTACTTTTTACCAAACATGTAACGCGAACCAGAAACTACCTATTATATTTTAGTATACATCACAAAGTCATGTTCATACTTGAAAACCTTTCTATTTAAATCTGACTGCAAACGAAGGAAAAACGTTTTTTTTTGCCTTCCTTGCTTTGAAATAAATGTCTTTTCGTCTTTTTCGCTGTCTTCTTATTGCGTCCCTAGAGATTTTCCTAACGATTCGGAACTTTCGAAAGTGAAAAGACCAATTGAACAAGTTTTATATAAATATATATATATATATATATGAACAGAAGGATCAACACAACGGCAAACATTTTCATTTATTTGTACTTCAGACGTTTCGACAAATCTTTTGTCATCATCAGTGAATTAAGTCTTAAAACCTTAAAACAAAAGTAAAAAGTGAAAAGTGAAAATTACATCAATACAATATTAAAACCATTAAAATTAAAACCTTAAAGAAAAATGAAAATTGCATCAATACAAAATTAAAATCATTTAAATTTCATCACTATAAAAACTAAAATTAAATTAAATTACCTCAATAGGTAAATACACAATGTTTACATCCACCTCCATACTTGGCAAAGTCTAAGAGAACACTGGATGGTCAGAGGATTAGAAAGGGTATGTCTGTGAGAATCGGTTGGTTAGTTAAAAGAGTTGTAATTTGTAGGATGAGCTATTATTATTAAGGGAGGGTTTGTTTCTATAGATGTACAAAGATTCTAAAATTCGGAGTTCTGTAAGGTTATTGGATCTAGTTAAAATTTCAAACTGAGTTTTGTGAAGGGATGGTCGTTTTCATTACTATGGTTTCTATTTGCGGATTGTGGAGGGCTACTGAGGGGACGGTTGGTACGGACTGACAAGCCCAAATGTTGAGAAAGGCGCACCTCCAGTTGGAGTTGAGTGCTGCCAATATACGCAGCCTTACAGCTGTCGCACGTGTATTTGTAAACAACATTGGGGCATACAGTTTTGGGGAATTCATCTTTGAACTTTAAAAAATTTGATAATTTAAGTGGGTTGACGAAGGCGAATCTAAAATTTATTTGGGGATAACTAGACTTGAGCAGTTTGGACAATTCACCTCGAATACGCAATGATAAATAACCATAAAAGGGTAATTTAATATATCTGGTTTCTTTTTGTACTGTAGTTATGGGGAGTTTAGTATCAAAAGTGTTATTTAAAATTTCTTTAATTGGTTATCGAATAGATGAGAAGGGTAGTAATTGTTAATAAAGTACTGTTTTAAAAATTTAAATTCTTCGTTTAACGAAAAGTAATCCGAACAAATACAGTACTTTATTAACAATTACTACCCTTCTCATCTATTCGATAACCAATTAAAGAAATTTTTAAATAACACTTTTGATACTAAACTCCCCATAACTACAGTACAAAAAGAAACCAGATATATTAAATTACCTTTTTATGGTTATTTATCATTGCGTATTCGAGGTGAATTGTCCAAACTGCTCAAGTCTAGTTATCCCCAAATAAATTTTAGATTCGCCTTCGTCAACCCACTTAAATTATCAAATTTTTTAAAGTTCAAAGATGAATTCCCCAAAACTGTATGCCCCATTGTTGTTTACAAATACACGTGCGACAGCTGTAAGGCTGCGTATATTGGCAGCACTCAACTCCAACTGGAGGTGCGCCTTTCTCAACATTTGGGCTTGTCAGTCCGTACCAACCGTCCCCTCAGTAGCCCTCCACAATCAGCAATTAGAAACCATAGTAATGAAAACGACCATCCCCTTCACAAAACTCAGTTTGAAATTTTAACTAGATCCAATAACCTTACAGAACTCCGAATTTTAGAATCTTTGTACATCTATAGAAACAAACCCTCCCTTAATAATAATAGCTCATCCTACAAATTACAACTCTTTTAACTAACCAACCGATTCTCACAGACATACCCTTTCTAATCCTCTGACCATCCAGTGTTCTCTTAGGCTTTGCCAAGTATGGAGGTGGATGTAAACATTGTGTATTTACCTATTGAGGTAATTTAATTTAATTTTAGTTTTTATAGTGATGAAATTTAAATGATTTTAATTTTGTATTGATGCAATTTTCATTTTTCTTTAAGGTTTTAATTTTAATGGTTTTAATATTGTATTGATGTAATTTTCACTTTTCACTTTTTACTTTTGTTTTAAGGTTTTAAGGCTTAATTCACTGATGATGACAAAAGATTTGTCGAAACGTCTGAAGTACAAATAAATGAAAATGTTTGCCGTTGTGTTGATCCTTCTGTTCATCTGTAAGCTCCGTTTTCCTTAGGAGAAGTCAATAGCTTTGATATATATATATATTAGGGTGTCACTTAAATGCAAAGTTTGAAATTTTCATGCTGACACCCCGCGAATCTATTCCATTGGTAAAAAAAACATGGTGACTGAAAAATCTTTTTATTTGAATAACTATAAAAGGTCGCCCCCGCCTTCCAAAGTTTAATGCTTGCGCGGCGTCTCCATAATCGTTCATTAGATATCTATATATCTCTATATATGTGTGTGTGTGTATCTGTGTGTGTCTGAATATCTGAGAAATAAAGTGAACAATACTTAACGATTCACCGTTTCTCATTTCAGCTACGTGATTTCTGGTGATGGAAACCCGGAAGTGTATATACCTATTAGGGGCAGCGGTTGATGAGATGAAAGGATGCAAGCTTCCTTCCTACAGGCAAGCATTCGGTTACTTCCTTTACCTTCACCATGAAAAGAAAATGACAATACGTGACGCGTTGAGGAAGTCACTTCGAGCAGTGATGTCCTTCTGGGAGAAAGCTCACATTCCAACCAGACTCGAGACACACTGCGTCAGCAAACTGGATAAAGTCTTCCAGGAGTGGAAAGGACTCAAAAAACACGCCTCAAGGACGAGCGATTCACACAAGACGAAAGAAAAAGAATTCATTGAACGCCTCGATCGTCTCTTTGACATCGCCCACGCTGATTGTGAGAAATTGGTCAAGTACCCAGAGGATTGGGAGTTCCTTCAGCAGCAGCGCCAGAAAGGACGTCCAGGTTCAATGGCAGGTTTGGACATGACCCATCAGCGCCAAGTCAAAGATTGTACTCGACGTCGGGAGGAAGAGGAGAAACGAAGAAAGCGATCAGCAGCTGAAATGGAGGCAGTATCCAACGAAGCGGTTTTGGAGTCCTCATCTCCCAGCTCAGATGATAGCGAAGGAAAAGGAGCATGTGGTGGTTCGTTAGCGTCTAAACAAAGAGCATCGAAGAACATCATGACATCGGAATTGGCGGCAGCGCTTGATCGCACGCAACTCTCGTCAAGAAAGGCCACATATCTGCTGTTTGAGGCAGCTTCCAGCTTAGGGCATGATGCTAGCGACTACAACATCAATCGTGGATCCATTCATCGTCAGCGTGAAAAATTCCGTACCCTTAAGGCTCGGCAACTGAAGAGCGAGTTCCAAGGCAATAGTCCGTTGACTGTTCACTGGGACGGAAAACTCATGCAAGATCTGACGTCACGAGAATATGTTGACCGCTTACCTATTCTTGTATCTGGCTCCGGGACAGAGCAGCTCCTCGGGGTGCCAAAACTTCTGTCAGGAACCGCGCTGGCACAAACAAATGCCATCATAGATTGCCTGAATGAATGGGGAGTGACCGATCATGTCAAATCTATGTGTTTCGACACAACCGCGACAAACACAGGCCACCGTGGAGGAACTTGTGTTCTTCTGGAAGAAAAAGTTGGACGTGACCTGTTACACTGCGCGTGCAGACACCATGTACTGGAGTTGGTGCTACAGGCGGCATTCGCAGCATCGCTAGATTCAGTATCTACCGGTCCAGAAATTCTGCTTTTCAAGCGCTTCCATGATTATTGGACCCGCATTGACCAGCAACATTTCCAAACTGCGGACACAGATGCGTTCACCAAAGCAGCTATTTTTAAGCATAGAACGGAGCTCATTGAGTTTGCAAAATCACAAGCACTTCAAGTTCGTGATGACTATCAGGAATTCCTCGATCTTTCCGTCATCTTTCTTGGAGGAGTTCCATACAAGGGACTAAACTTCCGCGCCCCTGGTGCTATGCACCGGGCGAGATGGATGGCTAAGGGGCTCTATGCCATCAAGATCTGGCTCTTCCGAAGACAGTTTAAACTGACGAACACTGAGGAACGCGGAATTCGAGATATCTGCCTCTTTTCTGTTCTAGTTTACATGAAAGCGTGGGCAACAGCTCATCTGTCCATCGAAGCTCCGCTGAATGATTGGGAATTGATGAGGACGCTCCTTCGATACCCGCACAAGAAGATCTCTGATGGTACCACCAAGAAGCTGTCTGCGCACCTGTGGTACCATTCGGAGGAGGCAGTGGGTCTGGCGTTCTTTGATGAGAGGATATCGATGGAAGTGAAGTGCAGCATGGTTGCAGCGTTAGATCAAGAAGCCCCTCACATGCCGCCAAAACGACCTTTGGTTCTTGATACTATGTTCCTCAGTGACAGCAAAGGACTGGAGCAACTGATCACAAAGAACACCCGAGGATTCTTCTCAAAACTTCAGTTGCCAGATTGCTTTCTGCTCCACCATCCCAGTTCATGGACGTCAAACTCTGAATACGTGCAAGCTCGGGATGTGGTCTCCAAACTTGCAGTGGTGAACGACAGAGCAGAACGGGCCGTGGCTCTGGTGAAGGAGCTGAACGGAAAGTTGACAGTGAAAGAAGAACAGCTCCAGTTCCTCGTTCAAGTTGTCACTGACCACAGAAAGCAACACCCAGCTCCGAACAAATCAGCATTAGTGAGGACGCGAAAGAACTAATCACTGATCAGCGTATGAGCACCAATTATTCTGCTACTGTATATGTATTTTATTTCTCAAAGTTTTGCTTTTGTTGCTTCTCCATTTTGTACCATTATTCGCCATATTATGTCTTCTATTTTGATTATATAATAAACTGTTTGTATTCTTTGCGTTTTTAAGTGTCTTACTTTCGTTATTTCACCAAATTGCCTTGTTTTTTATTATCTGGTTCGGCCCAAGCTGTGAACACTGAACAGCTTCTTGACGTCAAATGGGTCTTGTTTTCAGTGACGAGGGCGACCTTTAAATGATGACCAATCAGGACCAAATTTCTCTTCCGTATGTTTTACACCAAATGGAACAATTTTGGGGGGTGTCATAGGAAAATATCCATCGTTTAATTTTCCCCCTATTACCTAGTGACACCCTAATATATATATATATCTATACACATTTTAACTGCAAACAACACACAGTATAATTGGTGTAAAGAACGACGCTTGTGTAGAAGAACGTTCCGCACAAGATGAGGAGGGAGAACGAGCAAATATATATATATATTATATATATGAAAATTATTTCACGAAAGTAACACGTAAAAAATATTTATGATGAATAAAACCACGAAGGAAAGGAAACACAAAATGGTGCTCAAGCGCTTTCGTCTAATGACATCCTGAGGATGTCATTAGACGAACGCGCTTGAGCACCATTTTGTGTTTCCTTTCCTTCGTGGTTTTATTTATCATATATATATATATATATATATATATATATATATATATATATACACACACTGTACATTGATCGAAAATATTAAACATATATTATGTTATCAAATACTAAGAACATATACAACTCAAGTTATTGGCCTTTCCGTCGATGAAGACCTGAATATGCATTTCTATGTTTTATACTGTGTATTTCTTTATTACAGGTGACCATAATTCCTGGTGATATTAAATTGTATTCCTTTAAGGAAGAAAAGGAATTAGCCAGAGAGGAAAGAGCTAGGTACGGATTCTCTCTTCTCGGGAAATTCTCCAGAAGCGTATTCCAGACTACATCAAAAAGGTTCCAAGAAATAATTCTAAATGAAAAGGTAACAGCCAGAAAGCTCATTTCCTCACATTGTAGGGGCGATTGTTCCACAACGGCCATTATTAGCCCGAGGAATGGCAGGGAAAGCGGCAATCTCAACCTAACCCAGGAGCCAGCAGGCGGGGATAAACCAGAGCCTCATTACCCAGAGTCCGCCTTCCCGCCTCCTTAACCACTGAACTACTGGGCCCCCCAAAACAAATCTCATGCTAGCAAATCACTCACTTCTCAAAAAAATTGATAACGCATCGTGAGGATAAGTATTGAAGGTGTCTCTCCCTAAGAGATCGCATTCAAATTTTTGAGCTTCCCCATGACTTACAGGAAATAATTTTCAGAGACTCAAGGGTGCAAAACCAGAAAAATCCTTCGTTGTTTTTGTCCAATCATAAGCAAACAATCCAAATGGCAGGAGAACAGAATTTCTGAGGATTAGGTAAAGGTGCTTTGGGCTTATGATAGCACTTTTGAGGCGACTGAGCAGTGCCTTAAAGTAAGGATAAATACCTATATGTCTAATTAAGTAACTAGTTTCAAACCACCTATTGTATGAGCTATGGTTTTCATGCCTACTGTTTCAGATTTTTAGGACCCTTCGGGTTATGATCTCACTTAATGTCATTCCCATTTCATTCCGCGCCCAAGAGTGGGAAATCCGAGAATCTGAAATGAGGCAATTCTCAAATCGGTCTATACCCCACTTCACATCATTTTCATTCTCATCAAGGTTTTCCCCTCTTTCAAGTTAAGTTAGGAAATGTTAGCCATCCTCATTTGGTGCCCTTACTGTGAATGCGAATGGAGTGGCATTCTTTCTCAAATCTGGATCTCTCACTTCGTACATTCTCACTTGCGGACCACAAATGGGAATTAGAAATGGTAACAAATGTTAAGTAATCCCCTTGGACCTGTGCATAAGAGTAGAATGTTGAAAAAGGTCTATACCCTAGGCTGTAGGGCTTAAAAAACAAAGTCTTCACTGTTTTTTTATAAATCAATGTTCAGAGTATGAACATCTCGTAACATCATTTCCAAGTATAGAAAGAATCAAAGTGTACATGGTTCAACAGAACTGGAAACAACAATAAATAATTTATGTTATCTTAATGCATTAAATAGTCAAATACATAACTGTTTCCTTGCTTGGGTTATTTTTTTGTTTTGTAGGCTTTCCTGGCTTTATAGGTCTAGGTCCAGGTGCATGATTTGTATGAAGAAAGATGCACTGCAATTTTCACTTTCTTTTCCAAAGCAACACAAATGCCCTTCTTTCCCACAAACACATTTCATCTAATCCTTGCTGTACACAATATAGTACATAAAGACTTATGTTCCTGGAAACTGGAACATCATTAATATTTCAATCTGTTTTTACTTCAGATAATGCCTAGGAGAGATAATTGTTGGAATTGTGGGATTTTACCCGTGTTAGGATTGTTGGATAACACTAGGGAACAACATTTTTGTTTCTTGAAAACTATTTGGTGTTTCTTATAGAAAGTTTGATGCTGATTCCAAATATAGTTTCAGAATTTTTCTATCACCCATAGTTTTCGAGAAAATAATATTTCCATTTACTCAGAGTTTTCCCAAAATATTAGTTAAAATTAAGTGTACTAATTTAATTTTACTTTCTTTTTTTTCCAGGTTAACTATATTTAATAGTATTTTTTGCATTAAAAAAATATAGCTATTTAAACAAACAGATTTTTAATAAAAAGAAATAAATTTTTTTCAAGTTTTGCTCAAATTTTAAAATTTTTCATAGTAGAAAAAATTGGTTTTTCATTCCAAAAAGTTTTCCGTGATTTCAATAATTTTCCGCCAGCATGAATCGAAACTGTATTAATCCCAGAGATACATTTTGCTACGTATGTGGAGAACTGACCATAATGGCACAGAGAAAAACAATGACCCCACTCGTGAAGAAGGCTTACGAACTTTATTTTGGATGTAAGGTAGGCGACCAAGACAAATCCTGGGCACCTCATATCTCATGCATTTCCTGTGCCGTCACTCTTAGGGGTTGGATTAAAGGTACCCGCAAATCTATGCCATTTGCCATACCAATGATTTGGAGAGAGCCCAAGGATCACCTAACGGATTGCTATTTTTGTATGACTAACGTTTCAGGATTCTCTGCCAAAAATAAACATAAAATTCAATACCCAAATCTTGCATCTGCCATGAGATCAGTACTACATGACGATGATAACCCAATTCCAACTCTCCCAAAGTCATGGACACTGGATGAAGAGTCTGGAGTTGAACCAATGGAAATTGATGACACTAAAGATACAGACTTTCAGCAACCTGAATCAAATAAATCACGTATGATAACGCAGGTTATGCTGAATGATCTCGTGAGAGATTTGCACCTCCCGAAAAAGAAAGCGGAATTATTGGACTCCAGGTTACGTGAATGGAATTTGCTGGCAAAAGATACAAGCATATCGGCGTTCCGCACTCGCCAAAAAGATCTGATGCAGTATTTCTCCTCGTCAGGTGGTTTATGCTACTGTAATAATGTAAATGGACTGCTGTTAGCTCTCGGTCATGAGCACAAATCTGAAGATTGGCGTTTATTTATTGACTCTTCGAAGCTAAGCCTCAAGGTTGTACTACTTCACAATGGAAATAAATACCCTTCCATTCCTGTAGGGCACGCTGTCCACATGAAGGAATCTTACGAAAATATGAAACTCATCCTTCAGCAGATTAATTATGACCAGTTTCGTTGGTATATATGTGGGGATTTAAAAGTCGTAGCGCTTCTTCTGGGAATGCAGCTCGGTTATACGAAGTTCTGCTGCTTCTTTTGTGAATGGGACAGCAGAGCCAGAGATTCGCATTATTTTGTAAAGGATTGGCCACTTCGTCAAAAATGTATCCCAGGACTGAAGAATGTGTCTCATGAACCCTTAGTTGACCCCAAGAAAATATACTTACCACCACTTCACATCAAACTTGGCATCATGAAAAATTTTGTCAAAGCAATGAACAAGGAAGATGAGGCATTCAAATATTTGAAGAAAAAGTTTTCACGACTTAGCGATGCAAAGATAAAAGAAGGGATCTTTGTTGGTCCCCAAATCAGAGAGCTCATGAAAGATCAAAAGTTTGATGATGCCTTGAGAGGAAAAGAAAAAGTGGCATGGGAGGCCATGAAGAATGTTGTCACAAATTTTCTAGGGAACATCAAAGCCTCTAACTATGAAAAAATAGTGCAGGACATGATTGAAGCATATAGGTTATTGGGATGTAATATGTCACTAAAAATCCATTTCTTGCACTCCCATTTAGATTTCTTCCCTGAAAACCTCGGCGACGTAAGCGATGAGCATGGAGAAAGGTTCCACCAAGATATAGCTACTATGGAGAAACGCTACCAAGGGAGGTGGGATCCGGCAATGTTAGCTGATTACTGCTGGACATTGATGCGAGAAGCTCCTAATGAAAACTACAAGAGAAAATCAGTGACAAAGAAGTTTTAAGAAGAATATTTTAAATGCCAATCTCCCACTAATATAATTTTTATGAAGTATTTTTACTAACTTCTATACACTTTTTGAATAAATATTAAAATACAAATTTCTCAGTAACCTTGGGTGATAGAGAAATTCTACGGCTATATTCGGAATCAGCGGAAAAAATCCTATAAGACCGACCTGTTCACGTCCAAGAAACAAAAACAAGTTAAAATTTGTTCCCCAGTGTAATCCGACGCTGAACGAAACCAAAGGTAAATATCGGATGCCCTTAATATTTCACTGTCGGCAATCAACCGAGTCATAGTACGGTTTAATACCAGTGGTAAAACCATCTGAAAGGACTTTCATGACATTCAGAAATGAAACGAGGGAGATTTTCGACAATCAGCAACTGAGGTGGCAGAAATACATCAGGTGTCACAGAAAGCTATCTGGCGATAACTCCATAGTGTGGGATACAACTCTTGAGTAGTGGGAAGAACCTGTTGACACCAAGGAATATTTCACGCAGAAAGAAATGGGCAGATGAGATGGCAACGCAACAGAACATTTGGGACAGTGTCATCTTTTTTGATAAGTTCAGGTTCTGTCAGTTTTCTGACAGTCAGCGTATGGAGACGTCCAGAACAAGATATCTCGTTGCGTCATCTTTAAACAACACAAAAATTGAAAGAATTGCAGTAATGGTATGGGACGCTGCTTGGGTTGGTGGATGTTCTCCACCAATAGTTTGTGAAAAGATGGTAAATTCAAACAAGTACGGTGTCAGGAAATGATTGCCCCCCCCTGTAGAGCAAAAACTAGAAGAGATAGATAAAAACCGGCGAGACCACTTGAAAGAGCGTTAAAATCTGAATAAAAACCATTATATTCTATTCCTGTGATTTTAATTCTTACCATTTTTTTCCCCACAGAAACCATGGCATCATCTATTTTGAACGATTCAGAGAAAAAGCGAGTTCTTGACCGCATTCGAGCTGTCACATTTCGTGAAGCAAAGGAAGCTGGTGCAACTTTCATAACTCGACACTGGGTGGCTGAGAGATTAAAAAGATCAGAAGACTTTGTCAAAAGGAATTGGAATAAGAATCCTGAAGATTGTGAAACAGAATTTCGAGGAGGAAGACCGGAGAAATTATCTCAAGAATCGAAAGACATTGTGCTTGCTGCATCACGGCGCCGCGCCGAAAGAAGAGCTGCTCTGAGGTAGCGAAAGAGATACTTATCCGTCGTGGTAAGATAGTCAATCGGCAACTTGTGCATCAATTTCGAGTTCGCCAAGGCTTGAGTGCTTGGCATGAAATAGCTAAGCCACGGAAGAGTGATCTTAATATTGAAGATCGGCTATGGTTTTGTGATTATCTTGAGGAATGGACGGAAGACGATTTCCTTCACTTGGTTGTCAGCGATGAATTCTTCGTTTATGTCTCCAGAAAACCAAATTTTCAGAATGATCGGGTTTGGGCAACAACTCCTGATGAAGTCCCAGACGACCAGAAGTATCGAGAAATAGTAAAAAATCCAGCATGTGTGGGTGTTTTCATTATGTTCTCTATTCGGAAGCTCATCTGGGTTATCAAACCAAGAGGAACCAGTTGGGATGGGCCTTATTTTCGAAATGTAATTTTAGCCCAACATGTAATTCCGTTTTTGAAAGACCCCGAGTGTGTTTTGGATGTTGAACAGGCAACCTTTCTTCACGACAAAGCCCCCTGTATGAAAGCACTTGCGACTCAACAACTGCTTAAAGACAACAACATTGATTTTTTCGGAAATAATGAATGGCCTGGCAATTCTCCCGATCTTAATGTCTGTGAACATGTCGGATCCATCATGAAGGATCGGGTGGAGTCCTTAATGCTGGAACAACCCATTCAGAATCGGTATTCAACAGAAATTATGACTGCAAAGATCAACGAAGTCCTTGAAGAAATGAGTCATGATACCGATCTCTTTGAGACACTTCTGGGATCATACCCCCGTCGATTAATGGCCGTCAGAGCTGCAAATGGGGCCAACACCCGATATTAAAACAAGTGTTTTTTATTCAAAATTCAACGCTCTTTCGCGTGGTTTTGTCTGTTTTTTTCTATTCCTTTCAGTTTCTTCTGTAAAAGGGGGGGGGGGGCAATCATTTCCTGACACCCTTTACATTGGCATTTTAAAGCAAGGACTTCTGCCACTTTATTCAAGTGGCCAGCCATCAAAATAAAACACTACTTTCATGGAAGATGGAACCCCTACTCACAGTGTCCGTGTCACGCATCAATGACACGATGCGAATGGCAGCTTCCGGCTCCCATGACCTGGAGAATCGCCTGATATAAACCAAATCCTTGGAAGAGCAACGAAGAAACTGCCAAGGAAATCAACTACAAAGACCGAATTAATTGAAAATCTCAGGAATGTGTGGTAGAAAATCACACAGGACGACATTGATAACTTAATTAAAAGTAAGCAAAATCGGCTCCTTTCTTGAAAAAAGCTGGTCGTAGATCCACAAAATATTAAGAAATATTACGTGAAGTGCTTCATGTTTCCTTGGCATCTAAAATCATGTAAATTGTTGGAGGTAACTAAATGAAGGTGTCTAAGAGCATTTTAATGTACGCATGATATATATATATATTATATATATATATACAGTATATATATATATATATATATATATATATAATATGGAGAGAGAGAGAGAGAGAGAGAGAGAGAGAGAGAGAGAGAGAGAACACAAGTTGAATAATTCTGTATATGACTATTTCCGTATTTCTTTAAGATGAAATGGATTTAATTTAACATCTACTAATAATTTCAGAACAAAGTTAATAATAATAATAAATTATTAGTCAAACAACTACTATAGTACAGAGAATATGTTGTACAAGTAGCCTACACGTATTTAAATATATCTAAAGAACTGTCAAATATGAGACAATAAAAATTGCTGTTTATAACAAAAATTACATGTACACGTAATTTACAGATTATACATAGATTCGTGACAATTATATAAATTATATAATCTGGATTCATTCTTGAAATAACAACTTAATAGCATGCGGTCATCACTATTGATTTAATCTTAAGTAAAATAAGTAAGGAATTGCTAACCATAAAAAGGTTTGTTTTAAGGATATTTTTAGGTTAAAGAAAACCGCAATATACACAGCGATCTGATTCCTTAAGAGGGAAACAAGTTAATATCCAACCAAAATTTATATTTTAATCGAATATGAAAATTTCTGAGAAGCGTTCGTTTTTATTTTTTTTTATGTAGGAAGGAGGGACCAAGGGCGAACGCCCGTAAGAACGCCCCCCGACGACCTTATAGGAAGAGAGCCGAAATCAAGGACCAAAGTCTTCGAGATGCCAGCATTACTTGAAGGAGGATGCATGCAGATATCGAGTTCAGAAGAGCAATGTCCGTTATAATAGCGATAGTAAAGAGAAAATAAAACCAAACAAAAAATTGGGGAATTGTTAGGGAAAGAAATAGTGGATAAGGGTCTTACTTTTATAACAAAATGTTATGGAACATTATAGAGGGATAAGGAGCTAACTTTTGTTAAGGTTAAAAGGTTACTCTAATGTCACATATTGATTTCAGTGTTACATAAAGGTTATATTAAAATGTGTAGCTGATGTGCAACTTATACGTATAATTTTTAGGAGTGATCAGCGTTTGTAAAGAAATTATTAGTCATTCATAATCTGTAATACAGTTTATTAATCCCTGACTGGTCATTTCATAATCTGTAAGTCATTTTTCTGGACCAACTTGAGTAATCTATACAACTATCTCTTTGTTCGTCCTCTCATCTATTTAATCAACCATCCATCCATCTAGCTATCAAGTCACCTATCCTCCCATCCATCCATCCACCCATCCATCTAATCAACTATCCATCCATCTTCGCATCTATCTATGCATCTATCTATCAACCCATCCACTCATCTATATATCTATTCATCTGTTAAGCCATCCTCCTAACTATCTAACCAGTTAGCAATTTATCTAACCGTCCGTCCACCCACCTGTCTAACCACCTTCCAATCTTTCTATCTAGCCATCCTTCCTTTCATCTAGCTATCCAGACGTCTATCCGTTTACCTAGCCACCTATTCGTCTGTTCATCTATCTATACAGGGTTTAGGAAAGTTAATCGCCCACAATTCACCGCCCACAATTCATCGCTCATACATTTCACCGCAACACAATTCATCGCCCATACAATTCACCGAACATACATATATACATTATATATATATATATATATATATATATATATATATATATACATACTGTTTATTATGTATTTTTGCTCCCATTTTCGTTTAAACTAACGAAAATATCACGGAGCTAACTAACGTAAATATCACGACCTAACCTAACCAATCGTTAGGTTAACTGTACGCCCTTGATGATTGGTTAGGTTAGGTCATGATATTTTCGTTAGTTAGCCTTATAAAGCTAACTAAAGAAGGTTGGGGTCCCTATGCTTCAATAGCTCCAATATCACAACTTAACCTAACCAATCATCAAGGGTGTTCAGTTGACCTAACCGGGCGTTCAGTTGACCTAACCGGGCATTCAGTTGACCTAACCCGGCATTTTCCGTTTTATTTTGTTTTACCGCTTAAAACGGAAAATGTGGTTTTCGTAGGTAGTCCCGATAATACTAGATACAACTTAACCTAACCAATCATCAAGGGCGTTCAGTTGACCTAACCGGGCATACTAGATACAACTAACCGGGCATACCTAACCGGGCATACTAGATACAACTTAACCTAACCAATCATCAGGGGCGTTCAGTTGACCTAACCGGACAATCAGTTGACCTAACCGGGCATTTTCAGTTTTATTTTATTTTTCCGCTTAAAACGGAAAATATGTTTTTCGTAGGTAGTCCCGATAATACTGGATGAAGACAAAGTATTGGATGTTTTTATCAATTTCGGCGTTATTCTCTCATCCTTAACTTGCCCGAAATGTGATAGTGAGTGCCTAATACGAAAAGATCAGAAGATATTTAGGTGAAATAACCAATATTAACCTGTAAGGTTAATTGAATGCCCGGTTAGGTCAACTGTACGCCCTTGATGATTGGTTAGGTTAAGTTGTGATATTTTCGTTAGTTTAAACGAAAATGACGAGAGCAAAAATACATAAACAGTTTGGTAGTCCCGATAATACGTAGGCGATGAATTATCCTGAGCGACGATTTGTGGGCGATGAATTGTGGACGGTGAATTGTGGGCGATGACTTATCCTGAGCGATGATTTGTGGGCGATGAATTGTGGACGGTGAATTGTGGGCGATGATTTTTCCGGATACCATTTATACATCTAGTCGCCCATCAGTCCACCTATCTATCTATCTAAAAATCCTCTCATCTGTCTGTCCATCCATCCATCCATCTATTCATCTACCTAACCATTCTTCCATGTGTCCCTCTATATATCTATTCATCCATCCATCTACTTATTCATCCAGCTATCCAATCACAGAGCAGGTGACCTGAGCCGGTTTTAACCTGTCAAAGCCACATGCAATGCTAATGTCAGAGATCCCCCAACTAATCTATACATGTATACCAAGCCTCGTTTTCATGTATATTTCAAAACTTCACTTGTATTTACAAGTCAGTAGCGTATTTAATTATCTGCTATACAAATATATTGAACTTCAATATGTGATTAATTTTTCAGTATAATTCAAGAACAATATTATGTTGAAGCAACTGATTAATATTTTTGAAATATGGTAAGTAGTGCAAAAGATAATGTTACGGAATATAAGTAACAAAGGAAAATACAGTGTAATATTTCTGCTTACAGACGGAATTTGAGCGCTATAGCAGCTGCGAAGTCATTAATTACATCGTTAAATGAAATCACTGACGCTATCTTATGCTCGTTCGATAGCTTGATGAGACCATATAGGTGGTCTTGGCGCATCGTAGATCGCAAATAATTCTTGATCAGGTTAGGCCTGAAAAAGTTGTCGTCTCTGTACAGGGACTCTTTCCACCCCTGTATAGAGTACAGTAGAGCGTCCCTTGTGGAATCCATAATGACGATATGAAAGAAAATTTTGAGGAGAAAGGTTTTTAAGAATCTTCCTATTAAGGATAGATTAAAAAAACTTTAGAAAGGCAAGAAATAAAAGCAATTGGACGATAGTTGGAGGATTGAGAAGGGTCACCCCTTTTTGGGGACAGGCTAATTGAAAGTAAACTTCTAGGAGAAAGGAAAAGTACCAGATGAGAGACAAAGACGAAAGAATTTTCCTACGCAGGGTGTCAGCACAGAAGCACAGTTCTTAAGAAAAAGAGGAAGAACCCCATCAGAACTGTACGCCTTCCTAGAGTTCAGCCCCAGATTGGGCAGAAAAAACATCTTTAGAAGAAATTCTAATTTCAGACATAAAGTCAGAGAGAGGAGGAAATGGAGGAACAGCACCGGAATCGTCCATGGTTGTGTTGGATGCGAAAGTTTGAGCGAAGAGTTCAGCTTTGTCAGGAGAAGAGACAGCAACTGAGCCGTCGAAATGGAAAAGAGGGGAAAGAAGAAGTAAAGTTGTTGAAGAGGTCTTTTATACATCCATCCGAGCGTTCGGATCCCAACGTTCGTTTAAAATAGAATGATCATCTCTTCCTTCATTTCCAGAGGTTCGAAAAAAATATTTCGTGGTACAACCACTTGGTATCCACTTTTGACATGGAGTTTGTGTGGTATCGCTAATTGAGTCGCACTATTTCTTGGTTCTTGCCGTTGTTGCTGAAAGTTCTGGTTTTGCACAAAGCGTGGTCTTTTACTTTGTCATTTCTGTCTTGAGCTTCGTCTGTGTCCAAATTCTTTACAATATATACCGTATGAAACGATCATGCAGTGCTTCATTAAATGGCCTAACTGGTCACAATTGTAACATCTTCGAGACAAAAGAGAACTAGTAGAGTCCTGCGGTTGTGTTCTAACTTGCGAATGTTGTTCAGTTTTTGAAGTAGAAGCATATCTGACGGTTTGTGCCGGTTTATACTTGTCTTCACGCGAATGTCTACCATTGAGCTCGGAGCTATCAATACACGATTGCTTCACTTTGTTTAAGGAGGCCATCAGAGATTCATAAATTGTCGCTTTCCTTTGTAATTTCGTTCCATGTTCCGCAGCCACGTTTGTGTACATAACTGTTAAAACCAAAATTCGTCGCATTTCACGAGGAATTTCAGAGTTGTATGCATTTCGAATGGCGGTTGTGGTATCATTTAGGGTAAAATTCAATTTTGTTACGAAGTCATTGAGATCTTTTTCGGTTGACCACTTACTTTGGAGTGCATGAGAAGTTAGCGGATGGACGCTCTGAATGTCTCCAAAGTTATCAATCAAAATAGATTGACACTCATCACGTGTAAGTGGTTCATGAAATTCTGGACATCCTGCAACGAATTTAGAGGCATTTCCAGTGGCATAATCAACGAAGCGGTTCAACTCGAGTATTTTAGTTTGAGCATTTGTAATGTTTTTATTTTGGAAATAAGTTTTCAGTTTCTTAAGCCAAAGTTTTACATTAGGCTCGACGGATTTCCCGTTTACAGTACCCTAAAATTTAGGGACTGCACTCGGAAGATTTAACTAGTGATATTGGCCACACTCTGATTTCCATGGATTCTAAGGTTACGTGGTCAGAATTGCTATGAGAAGATTTATGTCAGAACGCCTCGGTTTTAACTGAATATTAAATTTAGAGAAGTTCCTATTTCCTCGTCTGAATTATACCAATGCATAAATAAACAAAACACCAACAAGATACGAATCTACGAACTCAGAATATTTCCGAAGATTATAAGTCTCAGACGGATTAATTTACAGTAAAGTGGGCGTAAATTTTGTAAATATAAATTAACGTATAAAGAAAATGTGTTTCAGCAAATCAAATTACTCAAATTTTCAGGTGAAAGAACTTACTTTTTGAGGGATTGAAAACCACAAGATTTTCTCTGCCCTGCCCTAATGAGAGATAAAAAGATCAGAGGTCAGGTGCACCACAGCCGTCCTACGCAAAGCATGAAGTGACTGTTGAGAAGGATGCTTTGTGAAGCGGGTGGAGAGGTGAAGAGTGGAATCATAAGTATATCGGTTGTACTGGCTCCGCAGTTTATTCACTTTAACTCGGTTGTCGTCTCTGCACAGAGACTCTTTCCGACCCTGTATAGAGTACGCTTCCCATGTGTAGGGTGGTTCAAACCACACAGCTCTTCTTGACCGGGTAGAATAGTCTTTTCGTCTCATCACTTCTCTTCCTCTTCCTGACTGTCTTCAATCCCTCTTTCTTCGCCCCAGTGTTGCAGCAATCTCTTTTTACTATTGCAATTATAACGGAAACTGCCCATTTGAACTGTCTAACTGCATGCCTCCTCCTTGAAGGAGAGCTTGCAGTGTCAAACTTTCGGCGCATTCTCATCCGTTTCCCGTCCAACTCTCTAAAGGAAGAGTTAATCGGAATCATCAATTTTTCATCTACTCAACTGGTCAACTCTCGTGCAATGTTCCTCAATCCTTTTTTCCTCCTGTCTATGACCTCCAACTTTTCAAAAGCAGAGTGTCCAGGCATCTGAAAACTCTGGACCTTGCGAAGCATTGAGTGTTTGTTGAGAGGGACGCTTTGTGAAACGGGGGGGGGAGTGAATAGTGGAATCATCGGAGTCTACAACCTATTCACTATTTGGATTCCTCATCTCTTTATAAGAAAAAATAACTGTATACTAATCTTTATGATAAAAGAAGAGATTACAATTTTAACATCTTTGGTTTCACTTCCCTTTGAGTAGTATCTGCGAAAAAACTTGGAAGGGGTAATAGAGGGATGGAAAAATATGGAGGGGTGGGGGACGAAAATATGTGGAGTGGGTAATTGGGGGGAAAATGGGGGTAATATAATATTGTAATTCTTAAAGTGTTTGATCAAAATAAATATTTTTAGCCTTCCTGACCATATATAGGTCAAATTGTGAAAACTTTAGGTGTCAGAGTAAAATAGCTACAGTAAATATGAGTGCAGGACCGCGAATTGTAACCATACTGTATTTATAAAAATAATCATAATATTAATAGGGAAGGTTCAAAAATGGAATTAGAAAATAAAGTACAACTGAAGCAAATATTTTAGAATGTCCATTCATATCCGATGCAAATTACTTTCATAATAGTTCTGATACTTATAAAATGGATTATATCTTGTTAAAATATCATTTTTCTTTAACCAGTACTTGTTAATCTTTTGCTAATTCCTCTTATCTCTTTTCTCTGCGCTGTATATATATATATATATATATATATATATATATATACACAAAGAGGTGACCCAATAGAATGTAAAAAGTACAGAAGTATATCCCTTATGAGTCACATAGGTAAAGTATACGAAAGAATTCTGGAGAGGAGATGAAGAGCCGTAATAGAAGAAAGCCTGTTGGAGAGTCAGTGTGGCTTTACACCTGGTATGGGCACCACTGACCAAATATCAGCTTTGAGAATCAATCTTGAGAAAAACTGGGAATACACATGTGCTTCCTTGATTTAGGAAAAGCTTTTGACAGAGTCCCCATAGTAAAGATGTGGAATGTTTTAAATAATGCAGTGTACCTCAGAGGCTTCTCAGTGCGATCAAAAGTCCATAAAAAGACCAAAAGAGTACCGTAATCGGAGGAGAGAATTAGTTTGATATAAATGCTGGCGTCAGATAGGGAAGTGTCTTGTCTCCAGTCTTTTTTGTCATATACATTTCTTTCTCATTAAAATGATGCATAATAATATATATCTAGCAAGAACAATCCGATCATTGCATAAAAAAAATTGAAAGCGTATGCAATTCTCAGAATTTGCAACAACATTTATGCAACGTTTGCATAATGCGTGATGGGTTTATAGTCCAGGCAATCTAGAGCAAAAATAGCTTCAACCTGGGCAAAATTGCTTCAGAAGCTTTCTAAACTGTTTCCAGCTCAGGAACCATTGCAGAATAACATATCCAAAATCCGACAAAATTGGACCCCGGGAACACCCCCAAAAATGAAATTCAAAATGGCGGACTGGCAGTTTCCTACGAAATACAATAAATTTTAATTTCGCTTTGTAGAGAGAGTTATGACGTTTTTCTTGATCAGTAAAATGTTTTAAAACACATTTTCGTTTCTAAATTAACCTATATGACACTAAAAATTGTATTAGGCGGCTAGTATTAAACTATGACGTCACGTAATGTAAATAAAATATACTGTATGGAGTGTATGTGAGAATGGACATTGCTACATCTTTATAAACTTATATTATATACAACTCTTTAATTCCTACTACCCACTATCAAATCTGCGTATTTGTGCTTGTCATTTTCTTTAAAACTGTTATTATGTACTCCTTTTAAATACTGCAACGCAGTTTATTAATTTGTGTTTTCTGTTTCAGACTGACTCGGTGTACGGCTGACTCGGTGTGCGTCCGCCTTCAAGAATGCAGACCCCTGAAGAATTGTGCGTGATTTGTAAGGAGAAATTGGACAGCGGACAGGAAGTGGTTCACATCTCGCAAAAAGGAGCAGATGGTATAAATGCATCCAGCCGCAGCCGTGGAAGCGATGTTGTTGCAACAGCTGGAATAAGTGTTCACGTTGTATGTAGGAAAAGGTTTACGGATAAAAAGACCATTGAAATAAAGAAGCGACAGACCGCAGCCGAGGCAATACCAAGGAAAAGTGCTCGTTTTCATGAATACGCATTTTCCAGTGCTACTCACTGTTTGTTTGTGATACCTTTGTGGACTTTTTTCCAAACACAAACCAAAATCAGAGCATGTCAAAATAAGAACTACAGAGTTCTCCGAAACCATAAAAAGGTGCTCTGAAAGCCGCTGCGATGAATGGTCGTTTAATGTAAAAGGCCGTCTGGAGTATTATCTTCGTGATCTTCCTGCTGCAGATTGTGTCTACCATCACACCTGCAGCGTAAATTTTCGAAGTGGAAAAAACATTCCTCGCGCATACTCCTCCGACGATCATGATTCGAAGAAAGGGAGACCAACTAATGAAGAGCAACACCAAGCATTCCTTCAGACCTGTGCTTACCTGGAAGAGAATGATGATGAACAACTGTTGATTGGAGACCTAATTTCCAAAATGGAGGAATATCTTCAAGGAAGTCATAGCTCTGTCTACGAACGCAGGCACATGAAGAGAAAGCTTTCAGAACGTTACGGAGACAAGATCATAATATCAGGTGAAAGTGGGAAGGCAGATGTAGTAACACTACGAGAGACAGCTAATGAAATTCTTATAGATTATCACAAAAAGTCGAAAGAATGTGATATAGATATAGAGCTACAGAAGATTTACCTAGTAGAAGCTGCTGCAAAAATAATCAGAAGTGATATCAAGTCTGTCGACTCGCCTAGAAAAGATGTGTATCCATCTCCAAATGACATCACTGCAGAAAGTGCTCTTGATTACATTCCCAACAGTCTGAAATTGCTATTATCAAAAGCATTTGCGGGACAGGATGCTTCAAGAAAAATAGGTGCAATTGGGCAGAGCATTATGCAAGCAACCCGTCCTAGAGGATTACTATGTCCACTACATATCGGTTTGTCGGTTCAGCTACACCACAACTTTAGGTCAAGGTACCTTATTGACGTTCTCCATCAGCTGGGTTACTGTTCGTCGTATGCAGAAGTAACAAGATTCGAAAGAAACGCGGCGCTGGCAAGTGGGTCTGGCTCTTTTACTGTTGATGAAAACACTGCAGTCCTTCTAGCAGCAGATAACGTCGATCATGATGTCTGCACTTTGGATGGGAAGAATACCTTTCATGGAATGGGTATGATTGCCGCAATAACTCCGAAGATCAAGATCCACCCTTCTATTCAGAGGCGTAATGTTGGTGACAATGACATTAAGAAGATTGCAACCGTTGACATTAGGGAATATAGACGCGCGAGAAGCATGTTGAGGGACATCTCATTCCGCGAACTTCCAGTACCCACTGCCACCATAACATTCGACTTAGTCTTCTCTGGCAGATATCTTCAGCAGAAAGATCAGGTCCAAGTTGGTCCGGAACAATGCAGGCAATTCACGGTGGATCAAGTGTCTCACATCCAGGTGTGGCGTCGATCACGTTCCTTCCCATCATAGATATGTCGCCAACTGACATGACCTGCATATTTTCGACATTACTATATTTGAGCAAGATAGCACGCGATCAAAAAGTCCCATGCATTATTACCTTTGATCAGCCTTTGTTCTGGAAAGCTTCCCAAATCATCAATGAACAGAGAGACCTGCAGGACATTGTTTTAATGCTGGGATCATTTCACACTCTGATGAATCTTTTGGGAGCAGTCGGTACTCTTATGAATGGTTCAGGATTGTCTGAAGTACTTCAAGAAATATACGGACCAAATGCCGTGCAACACATGATGTCTGGAAAAGCTGTTTCAAGAGCGATACGTGGTCATATGATAGTAGATGCAGCTCTTAGTACCTTACTAGTCGCAGACGTTTTCCCTCGTAATGAAGATGGAACTCCTCATGACCTCCATAAGGAAGCTTGTGACCTGCTCGACGATGTTATGACGGCCAAACAATCAGTTGAGGATGTGGAATCTTCGAATGCATTGTCTCAGATTGCTACCACTTTGGATGCGAAGAAAACTGACCTACAATCTACTTCGCAAACAAGTCAACTCTGGTTGGAATATCAGCGAATGATCAACATTGCACGTTCCTTGATAACAGCAGACAGAACCGGTTCGTGGGATTTGCACTTGCAAGCTATGCTGGAGACCATCCCCATAATTGCAGCAGCCGGACATCACAATTACCTGAAATCGATATACCAGTACCTGCAGAAAATGTTAAGTTTGCCTTCTGAAAATCCAGCCGTTAACAAAATGTTTCAGGAAGGTAAGTTTGTGGTAAGAAGAAGCGACAGATTATGGGCCGGACTCGGCACAGACCTGGTGATAGAACAAGTACTAATGCGTTCCCTGAAAAGCAGAGGCGGACTGACACGCGGAAGTGGATTTACAGACATCCAAAGGACAACGTGGCTCTTTTCTATGCCTCTGTGTTCCACTTATAACTTAGCAATGCAGGAATACACCAGAGTTTTGTTGGAAAGTAGTGAACAGCACAAGGAAATGAGGGGAAGTAGACAAATCAGGGACAGTAATGACATGAAGAAAGTACTTGAACGTCTGGAATCCTTATCCCCATTCCATTCTACCTCGGGTCTCTGCAACATTGTAACAGGGCTAACTGCTGATCCTGGAGTTAACGTTCATCAATTGCATTCAATCGGTACGAACATTGTCGTAAAAATGATTGGGAAACAAGCCTTTACATATTCTGCCAAAAGATCTGACAAAGTGAAAACACTAGGATCTGCTTCTGCCGTTATGATCACTGATGCTTCAGATATAGAAGTAGATCCTGCACTACTGTTTCAGAGAATGATGACTGTTGCCACTGGCGGAGACATGAATCTTGAAGATGTCATGTGTTACGAACTGTGTGCATATCCTCCTGCATTGTTCGAATCAGAAGTATCTTGAGGAAACCCGATAAGTCTCAGCTAGCTCATGCAATAATCAAATACACTGACACTTTACGCATGGAAGAAGTTCAAGAAATTCAGTGCACAGACCAGTACGTATTGGATGGTGGATCTCTACTACATCGTGTTTCCTGGCGTCAAGATGAAACATATGACAGCATCGCCAACTCATATGCCGATTTCACTCTGAAAACATATGGAAAAGCAATCATTGTTTTTGATGGCTACAGCAGCTCTCCTACGATCAAGGACATGACCCACAGAAGACGCAGCCAAGACAAGCAGAAATGTGAATCTCAGTCCAAGCATGAAGTTTGTTGGCCAGAAGGAACACTTCTTGGCTAATGAAAACAACAAGCAAGCATTTATTTCCCTCGTAGGTGAGATGTTGAAGAAGCACGGGTGTACTGTTCACAACGCAGATGGGGATGCTGATGTGGACATCGTTCGTGCAGCAGTTTCCTCATCAGAAAATGCAACTACAACAGTAATAGGGGAAGACACCGACTTGCTGATTCTCCTTCTGTACCATGCCAAGGACAGTGGTTTCAAGTTGTACTATCGCAGCGATATAAGACGGGACCATCTCCTAATCCTGTGTATGATATTCTCAGCATTCAATCATTGTTAGGCAATGACATCTGCAAGTATCTCCTGTTTGTGCATGCTTTCACGGGCTGTGATAGCACATCCAGAATTTTTTCGATCGGTAAAGCCAAAGCATTCGACACACTGATGAAGGTGGCCGAACTCCGTTCATTGCAAATACATTCTGTTCTGATTGTTGCCAACACTCTGACATTGAAGCCGCTGGAAGAAAGGCAATGCTTCTGTTGTATGGCTGCAAAACACTTGAATCCACTAACGCACTACGTCATCGAATGTTAGTTGAAAAGGTAGCTACAGCTAAATCTTTTGTTACACCCGAACGTTTGCCACCTACCGATGCGTCCACAAAGTACCACAGCTTTCGCACATACTTTCAAATACTAATCTGGAAGTCTACAGAAGAGAAGATCGATGCAGAACAGTGGGGTTGGTATGTAAAGAATAATTCCTACTACCTACAGCCTGCGACAAACCACCAGCTCCAAATTATCTACTCAACATGTTCCGCTGCTCCTGCAAGACGAAATGTGCTACTTCAAGATGTGGATGCAAGCGTAATGGAATGCCCTGTTCAGCCGCTTGTGGCGAGTGCCAAATCAGTGTTTGCGATAACAACCCAAGTACCGGTAATCTATCCGATGATAGTGATGAAGAGGATTAATTTCTGTATGTTTGTGACCAGGTATCACTTCTTCTGTAATGAACATAACTTGAAACTGGGAAAAAAATAATTGTTGTATTATTGATTATAAAAATCTGTAAAAAGCTATATAACATTATATTTGCGTAATAACTGGTTGTGTTGTATATTGTTGAATTATTTAAAACATTACAACTGAAAGAAAAAGCATCAAATGTATCTCTATAAATAAAAGCGTAAATTATATATTTTTTTTTTCGTAGGAAACATCCAGTCCGCCATTTTGAATTTCATTTTTGGGGATGTTCCCGGGGTCCAATTTTGTCGGATTTTGGATGTTATTCGGCAATGGTTCCTGAGCTGGAAACAGTTTAGAAAGCTTCTGAAGCAATTTTGCCCAGGTCTAACTACAAATTGCCTGGACTATTAAGCTTATCCCGATCTTTTTCTTCTTCCCAAAACCGTGTCGCCATTTCTAGCTATGGGATCTTTTTTTCTTTTCATCCCATATTTGTTTCTTCGTTGGTGTCTTTTTAATTTTTCTCAGCAAGAGTTCAAGTTCTCTTTCTGATTTATTTTTTATTGTTATTATTTTTTTTTGTCAATATGGCTTATCCAAGATTAGGTGGGTCTTCCATTTCGGTACTCCCAAATTTTCCACACATTGGGGCCAGCCAGAAAGGAAAAATTGCATGTGAAACCCAATTTTTTCTTTAATATTTGTTAACCCATCTTAGATTACCTATAATTTGTTTTATTTGTTATTCCATTTTTGTTTTTCCTCACTTTTTAATATAAAAAGTGTAGCATTTTATAAAGTCCTCACTCTTTCCAAAATGAAAGGGTGTTGCATTTTAATTTATTTTCCATAGGAAATATTACAATACTCCAGCCCTTATCTTTTGTTGTAACATCTGCCTAGCTTGTAGAGCAGTTGAACGTTGTGGTCTACTATTTGTGGTATAGGTTATTGTAGTAGTAGGACTAGTTACATCATTTATTGGACAGGTTAGGTTTGGTATAGTTTGGGTCAAATTTTGATCATCATCAGAATCTATTATAGATTCATCTTCATGATCATTTTTGTTAACAGTAGTTGGTCCTACTTCTAGGGGGTATAAGACTAAGAGTGATACATCTCTTATAGTTTCACCTGAAGCAGTTTTAAGTTTTACAACCCTGGTTAATCTTCCCCAGTTTTTAGTTCTAAAACTCTACCTAATGGCCAACACTGTCTTCGTGTATTTTGTCTAATTAGAACTACATCTCCTACCCTGATTTCATTAACCCAGTCTTTGTTTTGTATATACTGTATTTATGCCTTTCTCTCAACCCAACAAGGTATTCATCACTCCATTGCTTTTTAAATTTTGTTTTTATATTTGTTATTTGTGATAATCTATTTTGCAAATCATGATTATTATCACTCCAAGGTGGATCATCCAAGGAGATATTGTAATCAGGTAGAAGGTTAATGACTTCTCCCTTAATCAAATGATTTAGAGTGAGAGGCTCTACATCATTAATATTATCCCCTACATAAGTAAGAGGTCTGTTATTGACAACATTCTCAATTTCACTAATGAGAGTGAGAAGTTCAAAGAATTCAATTTGTTTTTTACCTATTGATTTCTTTAGGCAATTCTTTATTGTTTGGATATTCCTTTCCCAGATTGCTCCATACCATGGTGACGCAACAGGGATGTATTTCCATTTTATTTTGTTATTTTGTAGATATGTTATAGTATGTGAATTTTGTAATATGTCATTTATTTGGTTTTCACCAGCCTTGAAATATGTTGCATTATATGTCCAAACAATTTTGGGTACAGAATGCTTAGCACAAAATCTTCTAAAGCTATAGATAAATGATTCTGCGGAGAGATCACTCACTATGTCTAAGCTGACTGCTCTAGAAGATGAACATGTGTAAAGTATGATGTACATTTTTTGTTCTGTTGTTCCCAGACCAACAGTCAAACTTCCTGTATAGTCTATACCAACTGTTTCA
This sequence comes from Bathynomus jamesi, assembly GCA_023014485.1. Lineage (NCBI taxonomy): Eukaryota > Metazoa > Arthropoda > Malacostraca > Isopoda > Cirolanidae > Bathynomus > Bathynomus jamesi. The sequence goes on along the minus strand of JAJOZX010003226.1, from coordinate 274,473 downwards.
AAAGACCTATTAAAGGTGACTCTCTCTGTTGGAAAATCAGGAGGATTGGTCTTCCTGAAAGATCTGGAATGAATCTTTTTGCAGGTGACAGTTATTCAAAACTGTCTTTACAGTCATTCTGCCTTTGGGTATCCAATACAACTTTCTAATGGCATTTAATGTTTGTGGAACACCCATGTGATAAAGTTCATTGTGTTTCTCTTTAATAATTAGGGTTGTAATGTGATGGAACCTAGGAAGAAGAAGGGGTTGTTTACTGTTATATGTGATTTGTGATTTGTTTAATCTACCCTTACATCTTAATAAGCCATCTTTGTCAATGTAAAGACTCAAGTTTATTACCACAGAGGGTACTTTGTTAATTTTTTACCAATTGTTAGAAAATCTATTTCATTTTTGTATTCTGTTTGTTGTATGTGGTTAATCCAGTATTTGGTAGCTAGACTTGTATACATTTCATTATCATTATTTCTTTGTTTATTTATTTTCTTTAAACAGTTGTGAATGAATCTGAGACAATAAGATGTTACCCTTACAAGTTTGCCAAAGTCAGAATAATTGTTATAATCTAATAGTGGCTCAACTTTATTTGTGGTTATCATGTTAAGTTTTACACTAATTTGTTCTGCTGGCCACATTGTTTCATCCTGAATGAATTCACGTCCATGAAACCAATTTTTGTTGGATTTTAGTAATTTACAGGATAATCCTCTTGTAAGAAAGTCTGCAGGATTTTGTTTTGTTGGAATATATCTGAAGGTTATGTCCAAATTTTGTCTAGCTTCTTTTATGTCTCTTAATATGTTACGGACAAAGATGTTTTTTGAGTTTAACTCATCAGAGTTGATCCATGCCAAGCAGATTTGACTGTCAAGCCAAATATATGTATTTGTGATGTTTACATCATAATAGACTTCATGGAGAAATCCTGTTATTTTTACAGCTAGATAACCTGCAAGTAATTCAAGCTGAGGAATAGTTTTCTTTTGTTTTAAGGGTGTTACTTTCCCCTTGGCATAGATCAAATGGCTGCCATCCTCACCTACAAGGTAAGCGCAACAGCCATACACCTTTTCACTAACATCGCCAAATACATGCAAGGTTTGAGGTGTATCTCTGTGTCCACAAACTCTGGGAATATTTATGTTTTGTAGTTTATTGAGATCTTTAGCTAACCTTTTCCAGCTATCTTGTTGTTTATTGGTTATTGGATCATCCCAGTCTAGTTTCTGTTTCCAAAATTCTTGTAAAAGAACCCTGGATCTGATAGTAGAAGGAAGGAGTAAACCCATAGGATCAAATATTTTTGAACTTTCGGATAAGATCTTTCTTTTTGTGTTAGCTGTTGTATCTAAGGTGTAGCCTTATGTGCAGAGTGAGTCATGAACTTTAGAATCTGAGTTCAAATCCCAGATCATACCTAATGTTTTCACCCTGTTTGTTGGTTCTGTCAATCCTTTGTCTTCTGATTTTATTTTTTGATTTAGTCTCTCATTATTTGTGATCCACTCTCTTAATTCAAAATTACCTTCTTTCATTATTTTATCTGCTTTTATGTAAACTTCATTTAATTCTGACTCTGTTTTGGTTGATCCTACAAGGTTATCTACATAGAAGTGATCTTTCAAGAACTGAACAGTTAAATCATTTTCATCATACAATTTAAGTGATGTTTGATGGTTAAAGCCAGTAAACTAGGACTTGCATTTGCTCCAAACAAAACCACATTAAATTTAAATGTTTTAAACCCTTTATTTAAGTCATATGGATCATTAAACCACAAGAATCTTAGTTGATCTTTGTCATAGTCATTTTTCAGATGAATTCTCAAAAAAGCTTTGCTTATATGACTTTGAACTGCATAGTCATCTAATCTAAATCTTAGAAGGATTTTTACAAGGTCTGAAATAAGATTAGGCCCCTCTATGAGACAGTCATTCAAGCTATGCTTATTGCCATCTTTAAGACTACAGTTATACACAACTCTAAGTTTTGTTGTGGGTGCATCCTTTCTATAGACTCCTGTGTGAGTAAGATAATGGCAGTTGTCTTTTTTAAAGGGGTGATCTTTAACTTCCTCAATGAAACCTTTTTCCAACTGGTCCTTGAAAACATCATCATACATTTTAATTCTATTGTCATTTTTTAATCTTTTCATCAAATTATAGAGATGACCTTTAGCTACCTTTAGATTATCATTTAATTTTGGACTATTGATCTTCCAAGGTAGTTCAATTGAATAATGGCCATTTTCATACATGATGGTATTTTCAAAATTTTCAACCATTAATTGATTTTCATCTGTATGATCACCATCTTGCACCCCCACTGACTCTAATAGCCAGAGCTGTTGTACACCTTTATCTAATTCTTCAGTTGTTAATGATTTATTTAATATTTCAGTATTTATGTCATTATTTGAGTTGTGTAAGACCTTGTCACAATAGGGCAAGTTTGTTAGTCATATATTTTTATTTTCATTGTTATTTTATATTTATCTACGTGTCCCAGTGAATTAAGTGAATATAATCAGCTCCAATTAACATTTGAACATTATCTATTGTATCATCATTTAAATTTTTATCTGCAATTTTATATTGCTTTTTAAGTTGTTGTATTACTTGTTTTAAATTTGGTATTTCAAATTTTTGTTGACCAACTTGTTCAATGACTACTGCTTCTATGATTGTTGTTTTATTCTCTGTGGGTATATCCAGATCTAAATTGACTGTACTATATTTTTCTTTCTGTTCGTTTTCTTTGACAAATGATGTTATACAGAATTCTTGTTCATTTTTATGAGTTTGTAGGCCTAATTGATTGACTAATTATTGACCTACAAATGTTTGTTGGGAACAAGAATCTATTAGACATCTTATAGTTGTCCCACCTTTTTTATTTTTTAAATCCAAGGTTATTGTAGGTAGGAGTACACTAGAATTTTTATTGACATTATTTATTGATGCATGTCCATTAAATGTTTTTTAATTTTTCTTTGTGTTTTGTTTATTTGAATTTTTAAATGAATCACAAAGACAAGAGACATGATTTAAACTTTCACAATTAACACAGTTGAATCTTAGTTTTATTTTGCAGTCTTTGTTAGTATGTCCTGCAGCTGTGCATTTAGTACAAAGGTTTAACTGAGAACACCTGTTTATCCGGGATTTTAAGTCTACATATTTAATACATCGTATGCTATTGTGATCATCAGTCGAACAAAATTTACACTTACGTACAAATTCTGTCGTAACATTAAAATTTTGTAGTGTAGGATTTAGACCTATCACTTTTTGTTCTGATTTGTCTTTTTGTTGGTGTTGCGGTTGTGGCTTTGGTTTTGTTTGAATTTTCTTTGTTTGGTTTATTTGTGAATCAATCTTTGTTTGTGAATTAATCTTTGAAGATTTGTACATTGACAAAACATTTGGAAATTCATTCCTTATTTCACCAAGGGTAGGGTATGTATTTCCCGTTATTCTTTGAAAAATATCCCTAATTTGGGTAGGTAAACAATCAAATATTATGGCTTGGATAAACCATGCTGATTTCTCTAGATCTATGTCATTATTTTGTAGATGACCTAACATGCATTCAATTTCACAATAGAAATTGTACACATCCTGATGGTTATCCTTGGCTGGTTTTATATATTTTAATTTTATTGCTAAATCATTTACTATTTCTTTTCTATTTAGGAAATTTCTTTCTAGTAATTTGAGAGCTATTTTATACGAGCTGCCTATTGCCGGTAAGGCATCAACCAGTTTTAGGGCTGGGCCCTTTAAATAATTAAGCAGATAACTGAATTTGTCAACATCAGATATATAATCTTTGTTGCCAATTAAACTATCAAATTTTTCCAGAAAAGACTGAAATTTTGTCCGATCACCCTCAAATATTGGTACTTGTAATGTTGGTAACTTGGCTTTTAATTGTTTATTGTCATCATTAGAAATGGATGCATTTCTGAAGGCCTCAATCAAACTTTGATTTGTAGCTTCTAAATTATTTGGTAGATTATCTAAAGCAGCATATAATTCATTTATGTGAGAATCTATTTCAAAAATATTCTGTTCTTGTTCACACAAAAGCGCTGTGTATGTCTCTTCACCAACATTTAACCCATCAGTTTCTGTAACAATTTCCTCGTCTATAATTATTATTTCCTGTTTAATTCTATTTAAACCACCCAAAATAGTATCATAATCCCTTTTATTTGGATTTTCTTTGCTATTAAAGCTAGTTAAAAGCCTGATAATGACTCCCTTCCTTGCTGATCTCTTCCTTTTTAATGATTTAATCTTTGCCTCAATTGCTTCACATTCAGCCATATTTTGTTTATTTTATTTTTCCAAAAATAAGTCTCCAAAATCCTTAAACCCTTTCAACTCTATAAATAAGCTTTATTTTATATTATGTATACAATAGTTAAGCTTTATTTTGGTTAAATAGGCTAGGCTTCTGATTACCCTTATTCTAGAATTTTACCACATTTATGACCAAATGATAAGTTTTGAAGTATTAGAATTATTTCTTATTTTTATTTTTTGTTAGGGCTTCGTAATTTATTATTATTTATATGTAGTAAATATTTGAAAAAGCCAAACATGGAATAAACTCTGTTCAGATGTCAAAATGTTTGATAAGGCGTAATTTTATTTTTTATTTTTGTGTTTGTTTTAATTTTATTTTATTCAAGGTTAAGGTTTTCACAGCAAATAACCCTTCCCCACACGGGCCACCATTTTAGATATGGAAAAAATAGGTCCTGCTCCGACCAGAGTACCCTAAACACAACCTAGGCTACGTTGGAGATGGAAGACCTAGGCCAAAGATGAACCAGCCTAGCTATTTGTCCATAAACAGGACTTCCATACTCTTTTGTTAAACAATTACAGCTGAAATGTCAACTTATTTAACCTAAATTTAATAACCGAAGGGAAATTTATGAACTTCTTACCTTGAAATTTTATATAAGTTTTATTTCTTGACACCAATAATGAACATTTTTATTCCGGCTTCTTTCTTCTTGCGCCTCCTCGTCCTCCCTGTTATTCTGCTTATTAAGCTTATCCCGATCTTTTTTTTCTTCTTCCCAAAACCGTGTCGCCATTTCTAGCTATGGGATCTTTTTTTCTTTTCATCCCATATTTGTTTCTTCGTTGGTGTCTTTTTAAGTTTTCTCAGCAAGAGTTCAAGTTCTCCTTCTGATTTATTTTTTATTGTTATTTTTTTTTTTATGTCAATATGGCTTATCCAAGATTAGGTGGGTCTTCCATTGCGGTACTCCCAAATTTTCCACAAGGTAGTGCTGGATGTCGTTAGAAAAATTTTAAAATATTTTTTGTGTAATAATATTAAAGTAATGTAAATTATCTGGTAAGATTATAACTATGTAATCTTAGCACGTTTACAATTTCGTTGGAGCAGTAACACAATGGTTAAAAATACTTTAAACACTGTTAACTTTTATAAGAAGAAGGAACACGAAACTGACAAACGTCACCGGCACTGGCACAAAAATGGTTTCAGGTTGAGGAAGGCAGTTATTTCAAATAGTCTGTCGAGGATGGCTCGTAATGCCTAGTTACTAATCCGTTTTTAACATTGTTTCTATTGAAAGTTTTTACATTAGTTTTCCACATCAACCGTGTTTCAACGTTGGGTTGATCCGTATCGCGACACAGTCAAAATGCAAATAATACAGTATGAGGGAGTATCACTGATTGCCACTCTTGTTGCACGCATGGTAGCTGGTATTTTATAATTCTTACCCACCCGCTTCTCAACCGACATAAAGATTTTCGCCATCGTGTCAACATTCAAACAAATAACATTAAAAGTGTACTTGCATTGAATACAAAGTTTTAGTTAACTTATGCATCAGAGTGGAAAAATTTAAAACGGTTAAGACCTTTGCACAGCAGTGTAGATTTTACTTACGTGTTTACCTTCAACATGTCCCAGTAATGGCATTGTACTGTAATATTTCGAGGAGGACAAAGGAGGCAAACAGCTTTGCCATCAGAATTTTGAAATCTTCACAAATAGTTAATGGCATGATTTATTGATCTTAGAACTTAGTTATAGCAATTAAAAATTATTTTATAATATACAGTCACAATATTAGTTAATAGTTAAAGACAACTATTGTTTAAACTACACGTAAACAAAAACATGATTTTATTTCTTTAGATTCTGTGAACTCAGTCACCTCCTGTTAATTAGTAAACTAAACACCAAATATTCGTATTATAAATCATTTAAAGTAATAATTAAAAGTGTAAACTCGCAGTTCAACCCTTACAACATGAGTCAGTGGCCAGACGGTATTATTCTTAAGAAATATAACCACTTCTCCAAGATATTTGGTAATAATAATAATAATCGGACAGTAATAATAGTAATAATAATAATCGGATAAATACTCATGGCGATTAATGTATTGAAATTAGTTTCACGTAACGTTAGATTTTTAATAATGGAGACGTGGTTATCTTGCAGGAACACCGTTTGCCTGAGCAGGAATTAAATTTTTTATCTAGGATTCATGAGGCCTTTATACACCATGCATCTTCACCTGTAGATATATCTAACGGTCTACTTTACAAAATATGTAAAATTTCTCCCGAACGATAATGAAAGATTTATAGGTATTGAATTTCATATAAACAATGAGTGCCTCTTAATTGTGAATTGCCATTTACCTTACAATAATAAGGTGTGTCAATTTTAGTAAAGTCAACAATTCAAAAACTACTAATGCTCAAATGATGTCATATTATCTAGCAAACTTAGAAATATCTTTAGTGTTGTTTAAAAAAGCCATTTACCTACTTGTATTTGACCATAAAGGTTTGAAATATAACCTAAATATGACTGTAGCATCGTATATCAATGTGCCATTGATATGTGTGGTCAACTTTGGTTATTTTTGGTGTGCAGTATGGTTTCTAAGTTTTACATAGTCACAAATGCTGGAGTTTTGATTGTGAATGCATGTACTTTCCCTCCTTTTTGACAATTTTGATTACTTCGTAATGTAAATATTGTGTAATTCAAATTATTCGAAATGTTATGTGTGACCCAAACTTTCTGTATATTTTGATATGATAGATATATGAAATTGTCATTACTTTCAATAATTAAGTCTTGTACCTATAACAACACAACTTTTTATCTAGCTTATAGGAAGATATTAAGAATTTCAATAACTTAATTTTATGTAATCATAATCAGTAGGCCTATCCAAATTTCAATGACATTTCTTTTGTTCACAGGTCCACAGGATGAATCAGAAAGAAATCAGTACCCGAAGCAAATCAAGCTGCCACCTGTCATTTGGTGGGGACTGGGAGGGAACTTCCCCCTGCTGAGCTGCCCACAGCCAGAGATCTGCTGAGGTATGGTTTGTTGAGGAGAGAGATGAGTGAGGAAGACAGGAGGAATTACCCAGTTAATGACCTGATTAACAATGGCATTGTTCCAGGGCTACTGGCTCAGTGGAGAAAGGCCAACGCCCTATTCACAGGACCTGCAATCAACACTGATTGCACTGTGGAATGAGGCAGTGAAGGTATCCATTGGCAATGTGAAGCTAGAGGTCAAAGATAGATTCATGATGAAACTGAACAAATTGGTGGACATCCTGACCTGTCACTGTGTGATCAGGAGCTGCAGTGAGCTTGGGTGCAACCCTGTCTACAACAGTGAGGTTCACACTGACTGCAGCTGCAGGAGCGAGCAGAAGATACCAATGCAGGAGCTTGCCTTCATTAAAGGTCAGAGAGAAAAGGTGAGCAGTGTGGGGGCACACCAGTTGGGTCTAGCTGATTACCCTGAGACCAGGAGACAGCAAGCAGTGCTGCAGAGACAGGAGCAAAGGAAGGCCGAGGAGAAGAGGAGGAGGAAGGCAGAAGAGTCAGCCAAGAAATAAGAGGAGTTGAGGGAGGAGTCACTGCTGGAGATGGAGTTGGAGGAGAGTGGAGATATACTGGAGGAGGCAGGGAGGAGAGAGGAGGACAAATACTTCATACCAGAGGCTGTGACAACTTCCCCCTTGCCTGTGGCTAAGAAGAAGAAATACAACACTGAAGATATCACCAACATACCTCTGGCTAGCTTGAGACATCAAACTGGGCTGAGAGAGAGTGCAGAGATTGCCACTGCTGCCTGGATTGGTGCTGGTCTTATCACAGAGTTTGACACAGCACTGGTGATTGACCACAACAAGGTGAGGAGGGCTCAGGAGAGACTGACTAAGGAGCTGGTCAAGAATTTTTAGATGAAGAGATTAGGGAAAATGGCATCACCTGTATCTTCTTTGATGGGAAAAGAGATGACACCAAATTGATGATGGAAGCTGAGGGCAGTGACAGGCAGTTTCCTGGCCTCATTAAGGAAGAACACTACACAGTGTGCAATGAACCAGGTGGGAAATATTTGTGGCATTTTGTACCAGAGGAAGCTGCAGAGGAGAGAAGTCATGCTGAGGTCATTGCTAATCATCTGGTGAACTGGCTAAGAGAGAGAGGAGCAGCCCAGACCCTTTTGGCCATAGGAGGTGACAGTACTAATGTGAATACTGGCTGAGAGGGAGGAGTAATGCATTATGTGGAGGCCAAGCTTAGCAAGAAGTTGATGTGGATTGTCTGTGACTTGCACACAGGGGAGCTGAGTCTCAGACACCTGATGACTGCACTGGATGGCAAGACATTGAGCAACAACAAGTGGTCTGAGCCCTAGGGAAAATGTTAGACACTGCCACTGAGCTGGAGATCAACCCAAACTTCACGAGGATCACTGTTGGTCCTCCTGTACCATCTACAGAATCATCACTGCCATCATATCGGGAGAGGTACCTCAGAGTCTAGCTCTCCTGGAGATTGGGCCAGTCTGTCACAGTAGGTGGCTCACCACGGCTCTAAGGTTCTGCAGATTGTGGATTTCCAAACATGGGCTGAGGGGTAGGAACCTGAAGAATCTGAGAATAATTGTGGAATTCATAGTGGGAGTCTACATACCAAACTGGTTCAACATCAAGTTAAATCACAGCTGGGTGGAGGGTCCCAGGCATGTACTGTACCAGCTGGAGCTGCTCAGAAGTCAGAAGAAGGAGGTGATAGGAATAGTGATGCCTACAGTGAAGAGATCAGCCTGGTATGCACACTCTGAGGCTGTGCTCCAGGCTATGCTGTGCAGTGAGGTGGAGGAGGAGAGGAGGGAGGCAGTAGGGTGTCCCATTTTTCATTTTTTTTGAAAATATCAATGTCCATACTTTTTTCTTGTTAGAACTGGTCCACTGAATACAACCATATCAAAAGAAAATCTTTTCCTGAATTTTAGGGGTCCCCCCCCACCCCCTCGAAATATTTTGCGCTCTCGGAATGCAAAAATTGGCATTTTGGGGAGTACATTTGACACTGAGGAGCCAATTATTTATACAACACCTACATATTTGGTACAAAATGATAGCTACATTCATGCACCTAACGTTAAGATCCATCAAAAGTGTTTAGTAAATGAATAAGTACTTATAATTAATATTCTTTCATTATAGTAGTTCAAAATTAAGGGTAAATATTTTTAGATAGGCTCCCTATGTTTATTTACTCTATATTTCCAATAAATTATTATTTATTATATATTTTTATTTATGTAGTTTTATGCAGTATTGTTAATAATTTAGGTAATATACAGTATATTAAATATATATTTTTCAGTTTTATGAAAACAAATTTGCGGAGATAACATAGTACTGTTATGATACTGCCCTCTCGTGACGTTTCTGCTCAACACACAGTGTGTCAGTTGTCCTGTAGAAATGCTGTGTGTTTGTAGGCTCACAACAGTACTTTAGATATGGCTAGTAGTAAGCCAGTGCTCAGAAAAGATATAACAACTTATGATTCAATATTAGGTAAACTCAAAGATGATATACATACTGAAGAAGGCTGCATGCTTCCAACAAATGGTGATGTCACAAGATATGTTTTCTTCCTGAGAAGACAATAAATCAATCAGAGAAATGTCTGAAAGGAGGAAAATATAAAAATTGCTTCACGAAAAGATAGATGTATTTGGAATAAGGCAGGCATTCCCTCGAAAGACATCACTAAACATAAATCACAAAGAATGATGATACTTGATTTAATAAATAAACATGATAACTTGATTAAACATAGAAATAGAAAAAAATATGAGTGCGAAAAACAAAATTTCTTGGATCATATGAATAAATTATTCGACATTTCGACGCAAAATGCTGTTGAAGAAATTCGAAAGGATTCAATGAAATCTACAGATCAGAAGACTGAAGATATCGCATTTTTAGAAGATCAGTGAGGTGAGAGGAAATACTGTTTGGGTCCAATTGACAAAGGATACGTTGCAAAGATGTTCAGAAAACAGGCCAGGTTTCGTGAAGAGAAAAATCGAACAATGAAAGAAGAACAACGCCAATCTTTAGGAAAAAAAGGTAAGGGTGAAGAGCGCGAAGATACATTTGACAGTGATTCAGGAGATGACGCGGCAGATGAAGACTTCTCTCCCAAGCCAGGTTCATCAAAGAAGGCTGTAAACGTGCTTAAGTCAAACCTAATATCAAATACAGCAGATCGCCTAGGCCTTTCATTACGACAACGCAGTGGCTTTGCTTCAGTAGTTGCAGCAGAGTGTGGGAAAAATATTGCAGAAATGAGTATTTCAAAAAGTACGGCAGGTCGAGCAGCTAAAACAACAAGGAAAAGAAAGGCAGAATCCATCAGAGAGGAATTTATTGCTCCTGAAAGTTTTGATTCACTGGGACAGCAAAATGATTGGTGATCTATCAAATGAGAAAGAAGAGAGATTGGCGATTCTTGTTACTGGAGATAGGGATGTAGAAAAGTTACTCTCCATGCCAAAAATCGAAAATACAACAGGACTGACACAAGCATCAGCAGTTGTATAGTCTATGTTTAGCTAGAAATTGGAGAATAATGTGTATGGCATGTTTTTTGATACCACTGCTTCCAATTCTGGCTGGGTAAAAGGAGCTTGCATAAAAGTAGAAGACCTACTCGGGAAAAAATTGTTTTGGATGGCTTGCCGTCATCACATGGATGAGAGAATTTTATCGGCTGTCTATTTGAAAATATTTGGTAAGACGACTTCTCCAGTAAATGAAGATTTCAAGAAATTCAAAGAAAACGATTAGAAGAATATTGACACCAAAGAACCTCATAAGCATCTTGAAATAAAAGATCGATATCTGCGGAATTTAAAAGCGGAAAACATCAAATATATTATGAAAGATGTCCTTAACAATAAAAGGAGTCTTCCCCGAGATGACTATAGGGAAGTTGCTGAAACAACACTTCTGATTCTTGACGTAGTCCTTTCACGAGGAACGCACTGGATGAAGCCTGGGGCATTTCATCACGCAAGATGGATGGCAGCTATACTTTATATACATAAAATGTATGCTTTCTGCAATTAAGTTGGGTTTGACTCAATGACCATTTATAAGCTTGAAAGGATGTGTGTCTTTACGACACTTTTCTTTGGAAAGTATTGGCTTTCGTGCACAACCGCAGTTGATGCCCCTGTAAATGATCTCGACTTTTACAGGGAAATGGTTCGCTACAAGCAAATAGACAGTGATATCGCTGAAACAGCTTTAAACACTTTTAAAGGTCATTATTGGTACCTAACTGAGGAACTTACACTATGGAAAATTTGGGAGTACCGAAATGGAAGACCCACCTAATCTTGGATAAGCCATATTGACATTAAAATAAATAATAATAATAAAAAATAACTCAGAAGGAGAACATGAACTCTTGCTGAGAAAAATTAAATAAACACCAACGAAAAAACAAATATGGGATGAAAAGAAAAAGATCCCATGGCTAGAAATAGCAACACGGTTTTAAGAAGAAGAAGAAAAAGATCGGGATAAGCAGAATAACAGGGCGAGAAGCTGAATAAGCATAAGCTGATTAAGCATAAGACAGCGACGGAAAAAGCCGGAATAAAAATGTTTTAGTGGTGTCAAGAGATAAAATTATAACAGTTTCAAGGTAAGAAGTTCATAAATTTCCCTTCGGTTATTAAATTTAGGTTAAATAAGCTGACATTTCAGCTGTAATTGTTTAACAAAAGAGTATGGAAGTCCTGTTTATGGACAAATAGTTAGGCTAGTTCATCTTTGGCCTAGGTCTTCCATCCAACGTAGCCTAGGTTGTGTTTAGGCTAATCTGGTTGGAGCAGGACCTATTTTTTCCATATATAAATGGTGGCCCGTGTGGGGAAGGGTTATTTGCTGTGAAAACCTTAACCTTGAATAAAATAAAATAAAATAAATTAAAAAAAAAAATAATAAAATTACGCCTTATCAAACATTTTGACATCTGAACAGAATTTATTCCATGTTTGGCTTTTTCAAATACTACATATAAATAATAATAAATTACGAAGCCCTAACTAAAAATAAAAATAAGAAATAATTCAAATGCTTCAAAACTTATCATTTGGTCATAAATGTGGTAAAATTCTAGAATAAGGGTAATCAGAAGCCTAGCCTATTTAACCAAAATAAAGCTTATTTATAGAGTTGAAAGGGTTTTAGGATTTTGGGGACTTAATTTTGGAAAAATAAAATAAATAAAGTATGGCTGAATGTGAAGCAATTGAGGCAACGATTAAATCATTAAAAAGGAAGAGATCAGCAAGGAAGGGAGTCATTACCAGGCTTTTAACTACCTTTAATAGCAAAGAAAATCCAAATAAAAGGGATTATGATACTATTTTGGGTGGTTTAAATAGAATTAAACAGGAAATAATAATTATAGATGAGGAAATTGTTACAGAAACTGATGCGTTAAATGTTGGTGAAGAGATATACAGCACTTTTGTGTGAACAAGAACAGAATATTTTTGAAATAGATTCTCACATAAATGAATTATATGCTGCTTTAGATAATCTACCAAATAATTTAGAGGCTACAAATCAAAGTTTGATTGAGGCCTTCAGAAATGTATCCATTTCTAATGATGACAATAAACAACTAAAAGCCAAGTTACCAACATTACAAGTACCAATATTTGAGGGTGATCGAACAAAATTTCAGTCTTTTCTAGAAAAATTTGATAGTTTAATTGGCAACAAAGATTATATATCTGATGTTGACAAATTCAGTTATCTCCTTAATTATTTAAAGGGCCCAGCCCTAAAACTGGTTGATGCCTTACCGGCAATTGGCAGTTCATATAAAATAGCTCTCAAATTACTAGAAAGAAATTTCCTAAATAAAAAAGAAATAGTAAATGATTTAGCAATAAAATTAAAAAATATAAAACCAGCCAAGGATAACCATCAGGATCTGTACAATTTCTATTGTGAAATTGAATGCATGTTAGGTCATCTACAAAATAATGATATAGATCTAGAGAAATCAGCATGGTTTATCCAAGCCATAATATTTGATTGTTTACCTACCCAAATTAGGGATATTTTCCAAAGAATAACGGGAAATACATACCCTACCCTTGATGAAATAAGGAATGAATTTCCAAATGTTTTGTCAATGTACAAATCTTCAAAGAAGATTCACAAAAAAGATGATTCACAAACAAAGATTGATTCACAAACAAAGAAATACAAACAAAACCACAACCACAACAAAAAGACAAATCAGAACAAAAAGTGATAGGTCTAACTCCTACACTACGAAATTTTAATGTTACGACAGAATTTGTACGTAAGTGTAAATTTTGTTCGGCTGATGATCACTATAGCACACGATGTACTAAATATGTAGACTTAGAATCCCGGATAAATAGGTGTTCTCAGTTAAACCTTTGTACTAAATGCACAGGTGCAGGACATACTAACAAAGACTGCAAAACAAAAATAAGATTCAAATGTGTTAATTGTGGAAGTTTAAATCATGTCTCTTGTCTTTGTGATTCATTTAAAAATTCAAATAAACAAAACCTAAAGAAAAATGAAAAAACATTTAATGGACATATATCAATAAATAATGTCAATAAAAATTCTAGTGTACTCCTACCTACAATAACCTTGGATTTAAAAAATAAAGAAGGTGGGACAACTCCTATAAGATGTCTAATAGATTCTTGTTCCCAACAAACATTTGTAGATCAATCATTAGTTAATCAATTAGGCCTACAAACTCATAAAAATGAACAAGAATTGTGTATAACATCATTTGTCAAAGAAAATGAACAGAAAGAAAAATATAATACAGTCAATTTAGATCTGGATATACCCACAGAGAATAAAACAACAAACATAGAAGTAGTAGTCATTGAACAAGTTGGTCAACAAAAATTTAAAATACCAAATTTAAAAGAAGTAATACAACAACTTAAAAAGCAATATAAAATTGCAGATAGAAATTTAAATGATGATATAATAGATAATGTTCAAATGTTAATTGGAGCTGATTATATTCACTTAATTCAGAAGGGCATAGTCAGAATAGGAGATGGGATTGCTCTAGATACTCACTGGGGTATAGCTCCACTGGGACACATAGATAATATAAAATAACAATGAAAAATAAAAATATATGACTAACAAACTTGCCCTATTATGACAAGGTCTTACACAACTCAAATAATGACATAAATACTGAAATATTAAATAAATCATTAACAACTGAAGAATTAGATAAAGGTGTACAACAGCTCTGGCTATTAGAGTCAGTGGGGGTGCAAGATGGTGATCATACAGATGAAAATCAATTAATGGCTGAAAATTTTGAAAACACCATCATGTATGAAAATGGCCATTATTCAATTGAACTACCTTGGAAGATCAATAGTCCAAAATTAAATGATAATCTAAAGGTAGCTAAAGGTCATCTCTATAATTTGATGAGAAGATTAAAAAATGACAAGAGAATTAAAATGTATGATGATGTTTTCAAGGACCAGTTAGAAAAAGGCTTCATTGAAGAAGTTAAAGATCACCCCTTTAAAAAAGACAACTGCCATTATCTTACTCACACAGGAGTCTATAGAAAGGATGCACCCACAACAAAACTTAGAGTTGTGTATAACTGTAGTCTTAAAGATGGCAATAAGCATAGCTTGAATGACTGTCTCATAGAGGGGCCTAATCTTATTTCAGACCTTGTAAAAATCCTTCTAAGATTTAGATTAGATGACTATGCAGTTCAAAGTGATATAAGCAAAGCTTTTTTGAGAATTCATCTGAAAAATAACTATGACAAAGATCAACTAAGATTCTTGTGGTTTAATGATCCATATGACTTAAATAAAGGGTTTAAAACATTTAAATTTAATGTGGTTTTGTTTGGAGCAAATGCAAGTCCTAGTTTACTGGCTTTAACCATCAAACATCACTTAAATTTGTATGATGAAAATGATTTAACTGTTCAGTTCTTGAAAGATCACTTCTATGTAGATAACCTTGTAGGATCAACCAAAACAGAGTCAGAATTAAATGAAGTTTACATAAAAGCAGATAAAATAATGAAAGAAGGTAATTTTGAATTAAGAGAGTGGATCACAAATAATGAGAGACTAAATCAAAAAATAAAATCAGAAGACAAAGGATTAACAGAACCAACAAACAGGGTGAAAACATTAGGCATGATCTGGGATTTGAACTCAGATTCTAAAGTTCATGATTCACTCTGCACAAAAGGCTACACCTTAGATACAACAGCTAACACAAAAAGAAAGATCTTATCCGAAAGTTCAAAAATATTTGATCCTATGGGTTTACTCCTTCCTTCTACTATCAGATCCAGGGTTCTTTTACAAGAATTTTGGAAACAGAAAGTAGACTGGGATGATCCTATAACCAATAAACAACAAGATAGCTGGAAAAGGTTAGCTAAAGATCTCAATAAATTACAAAACATAAATATTCCCAGAGTTTGTGGACACAGAGATACACCTCAAACCTTGCATGTATTTGGTGATGCCAGTGAAAAGGTGTATGGCTGTTGCGCTTACCTTGTAGGTGAGGATGGCAGCCATTTGATCTATGCCAAGGGGAAAGTAACACCCTTAAAACAAAAGAAAACTATTCCTCAGCTTGAACTACTTGCGGGTTATCTAGCTGTAAAAATAACAGTATTTCTCCATGAAGTCTATTATGATGTAAACATCACAACTACATATATTTGGCTTGACAGTCAAATCTGCTTGGCATGGATCAACTCTGATGAGTTAAACTCAAAAAACATCTTTGTCCGTAACAGATTAAGAGACATTAAAGAAGCTAGACAAAATTTGGACATAACCTTCAGATACATTCCAACAAAACAAAATCCTGCAGACTTTCTCACAAGAGGATTATCCTGTAAATTACTAAAATCCAACAAAAATTGGTTTCATGGACCTGAATTCATTCAGGATGAAACAATGTGGCCAGCAGAACAAATTAATGTAAAACTTAACATGATAAACAAATAAAGTTGAGCCACTATTAGATTATAACAGTTATTCTGACTTTGGCAAACTTGTAAGGGTAACATCTTACTGTCTCAGATTCATTCACAACTGTTTAAAGAAAATAAATAAACAAAGAAATAATGATAATGAAATGTATACAAGTCTAGCTACCAAATATTGGATTAACCACATACAACAAACAGAATACAAAAATGAAATAGATTTTTTAACAATTGGTAAACAAAGGAACAAAGTACCCTCTGTGGTAATAAACTTGAATCTTTACATTGACACAGATGGCTTATTAAGATGTAAGGGTAGATTAAACAAATCACAAATCACATATAACAGTAAACAACCCCTTCTTCTTCCTAGGTTCCATCACATTACAACCCTAATTATTAGAGAGAAACACAATGAACTTTATCACATGGGCGTTCCACAAACATTAAATGCCATTAGAAAGTTGTATTGGATACCCAAAGGCAGAATGACTGTAAAGACAGTTTTGAATAACTGTGTCACCTGCAAAAGGATTCATTCCAGATCTTTCAGGAAGACCAATCCTCCTGATTTGCCAACAGAGAGAGTCACCTTTAATAGGCCTTTTGAAACAGTTGGCATAGACTATACAGGAAGTTTGACTGTTGGTCTGGGAACAACAGAACAAAAAATGTACATCATACTTTACACATGTTCATCTTCTAGAGCAGTCAGCTTAGACGTAGTGAGTGATCTCTCCGCAGAATCATTTGTCTATAGCTTTAGAAGATTTTGTGCTAAGCATTCTGTACCCAAAATTGTTTGGACAGATAATGCAACCTATTTCAAGGCTGGTGAAAACCAAATAAATGACATATTACAAAATTCACATACCATAACATATCTACAAAATAACAAAATAAAATGGAAATACATCCCTGTTGCATCACCATGGTATGGAGCAATCTGGGAAAGGAACATCCAAACAATAAAGAATTGCCTAAAGAAATCAATAGGTAAAAAACAAATTGAATTCTTTGAACTTCTCACTCTCATTAGTGAAATTGAGAATGTTGTCAATAACAGACCTCTTACTTATGTAGGGGATAATATTAATGATGTAGAGCCTCTCACCCCAAATCATTTGATTAGGGGAGAAGTCATTAACCTTCTACCTGATTACAATATCTCCTTGGATGATCCACCTTGGAGTGATAATAATCATGATTTGCAAAATAGATTATCACAAATAACAAATATAAAAACAAAATTTAAAAAGCAATGGAGTGATGAATACCTTGTTGGATTGAGAGAAAGACATAAATATATACAAAACAAAGACTGGTTAATAAAATTAGGGTAGGAGATGTAGTTCTAATTAGACAAAATACACCAAGACAGTGTTGGCCATTAGGTAGAGTTTTAGAACTAAAAACTGGGGAAGATGGATTAACCAGGGTTGTAAAACTTAAAACTGCTTCAGGTGAAACTATAAGAGATGTATCACTCTTATACCCCCTAGAAGTAGGACCAACTACTGTTAACAAAAATGATCAAGATGATGAATCTATAATAGATTCTGATGATGATCAAAATTTGACCCAAACTATACCAAACCTAACCTGTTCAATAAATGATGTAACTAGTCCTACTACTACAATAACCTATACCACAAATAGTAGACCACAACGTTCAACTGCTCTACGAACTAGGCAGATGTTACAACAAAAGATAAGGGCTGGAGTATTGTAATATTTCCTATGGAAAATAAACTAAAATGCAACACCCTTTCATTTTGAAAAGGGTGAGGACTTTATAAAATGCTACACTTTTTATATTAAAAAGTGAGGAAAAACAAAAATGGAATAACAAATAAAACATAAAATATAGGTAATCTAAGATGGGTTAATAAATATTAAAGAAAAAATTGGGTTTCACATGCAATTTTTCCTTTCTGGCTGGCCCCAATGTATGGAAAATTTGGGAGTACCGAAATGGAAGACCCACCTAATCTTGGATAAGCCATATTGACATTAAAATAAATAAAATAATAAAAAATAACTCAGAAGGAGAACATGAACTCTTGCTGAGAAAAATTAAATAAACACCAACGAAAAAACAAATATGGGATGAAAAGAATAAGATCCCATGGCTAGAAATAGCAACACGGTTTTAAGAAGAAGAAGAAAAAGATCGGGATAAGCAGAATAACAGGGCGAGAAGCTGAATAAGCATAAGCTGATTAAGCATATCGACAGCGACGGAAAAAGCCGGAATAAAAATGTTTTACTGGTGTTAAGAGATAAAAATTTATAACAGTTTCAAGGTAAGAAGTTCATAAATTTCCCTTCGGTTATTAAATTTAGGTTAAATAAGCTGACATTTCAGCTGTAATTGTTTAACAAAAGTGTATGGAAGTCCTGTTTATGGACACATAGTTAGGCTAGTTCATCTTTGGCCTAGGTCTTCCAACTCCAACGTAGCCTAGGTTGTGTTTAGGCTAATCTGGTTGGAGCAGGACCTATTTTTTCCATATACACCAATGACTCTCTTTGGTTCTTTGAGCAATGAAGATAAGAGCATGATGGCAAAAGAACTATTACATTCTGTCCATCCTAAAGACTTTCATATAGGCCAACCTGTCTTCTCCATTTTGAAACAGAATGTTAAGCTCCACCGACTTACTGGATCCAAGTCTTGGTTTTTCTTTCGCCAACTAGACTCAAAAGGCGACTGGCTTAAAAAGCCTGTTCTTATGTGGGAAACTGATGGAGATTATATCAAGATGAAGAATATAATTTCTTTTGCAAAAGCTGTTAATAATACGGCGGAGCGGGGAGTTAAATTGATGCAAGATTTCTATGGCACATGCAAGGATGAGAATGAAATTCAGGAACTTCTACAGGTTGTTGAAGAAAACAGGCGTATGATACCTGTTGTTTCAAAGAAAATATTAATCAATATAACAAAAAGACAAGACTAGTTAGGCCTAAGCAATACCATTCTAATGTTGTTTCTTTTTAGTTGTATATTGGAAAGCTATATATTTTGTATTTTATTAACTTTATTCCTTTTTTCTTGTAAAAGTATATTTTCATTTATGCAATAGTTAAAAAAAAAAACGATGGGGCTTTGCAAATTTCTGTATTTGCAAAGTTGTTCCCACTTTGATAGCATAAGTTGAATTTATCTTTGTTCGATTTTTCATCCTATCTTATCAAAGCCCATTGCCGTTGAGCTGCATTGAAATGATGCTCTATGAGTGGCGGTAACACTCGTGTTAAAAATAAGATATTAGAAATAACTCAAATAATTTTGGTAAAAATTACTCGTGATTTTTTCATGAGGTAACATTTTTGTGGTAAAAAGTTCCTGTAATGAATCGATTTTGATGTACAAATTCTTTTTCATTTATTAAACACTTCTGATGGGTGTTTTAATGTTAGGTGCGTGAATGTAGCTATCTTTTTGTACCAAATATGTAGGTGTTGTATAAATAATTGGCTCCTCAGTGTCAAGTGTACTCCCCAAAATGCCAATTTTTGCATTCCGAGAGCGCAAAATATTTCGAGAGGGGTGGGGGACCCCTAAAATTCAGAAAAAGATTTTCTTTTGATATGGTTGTATTCAGTGGACCAGTTCTAACAAGAAAAAAAAGTATGGACATTGACATTTTTAAAAAAAGGGAAAAATGGGACACCCTAGGGAGGCAGTGAAGAGGATACTGGAAATCAGAGGTGAAGGAGATGAGGACACACAGGTAGGAGACTGCAGTGTCAGACCCAGGAAGACTCCTGATATCAACCCAGATGCCACCAAACTCTCGGAGGGAGCACCGACAATTCAGCGCAGGACAATTCAGCGCCGACAATTCAGCGCCGACAATTCAGCGCAAGACAATTCAGCGCCGACAATTCAGCGCAAGTCAGTCAGTTAAAAGTTTAGTTAAAAATAATAAAAATAAATCGCAATAAATAAAAAAGAGAAAAGTTTGTATATTTATATATATGCTAAATTGGGTCTGTATCGAAGGAGTGACATTTCAAAGGACTGTCATAACAAAGGAGTGACATAAATACCGTAACGGAGTGACATAACGAAGGAGTGACAAATCGGAGATAAAATTCAAAGGAGTATAATTATTAACATTTTATTTAAAAAAAACAAAATTTGTTAGAATTGTTAAAATTAAGATTTTATTTCAAAAACTAGAAACCTAACCTAACCTAACCTAACCTAACCTAACAGTTGCAAGCCTCTCTTCCCTCTGGATTTGTTCTTTCTTCTTCTTTGTTGGTATTTTCGCGCTGAATTGTCTTGCGCTGAATTGTCTTGCGCTGAATTGTCTTTGCGCTGAATTGTCTTGCGCTGAATTGTCGGCGCTGAATTGTCGGCGCTGAATTGTCCTGCGCTGAATTGTCGGGTCACGCTCTCGGAGCTTATTGACTGGAACTCTGGCGTGACTGAGCCTCCTCTGACCTGCTCCCTCACCACTGCTGCAATCAAAGAGTTTCTGGATAGACCAATGGAAGTTCCTGCATGGCCCTCACACACACACTCAGTAGAGAGGTGTGTAAGGATGACAACTGAAGCAGCACAACATGTTTACTCACAAGAGAGGAGGGAGGCGTACATCAGTGGCCAGGTGGCCAGTAGGGAGCTCATGTCCAGGAACAAGAGCAAGGCAGACATGGCATCCTTGGCAAAGTTCAAGAAACCTATCTATATTTCTAAGTTTTAATATTGAAATACAATCAAAATGTTTTTAATTGTATGTAATGTATTAAAAATGTAGTTATATACAATAAAAAAAATACTTGCAAAAATTGCTGATTTTTAGTAAACTTCAACTTCAAATATAAGTAGCTAAGAGTGGTCAAATCTGGATTTTAAAGCCATATTTCGATTTAGCACATAAAAATGCATTATTTGGTCACTAGTAGTCTTTGAAAATTTGAAGATTTCACTTTTCTCCCTAAAAGTGACACACCCTATTACAATAATGGAAGTAATCTAGTTGAATACATCGAATTTTTTGTATAAAATCAAGTCACCTTCAGATAAACCACAATATTCGCAATACATAATAGTGGGGAACTTTAATGATGACATGTAATCAGGATTTTTTGTAGAATTGAGTACCATGTGCGAATCTGCTAAATTAAGTATAAGTGATATATAATTTCTAGGTACAAATAACAATACTTTCACGTATGTCAGCGATATGAATGGAGGTACTAGATAGATCGATCACTGTCTAATTAGTAATAATTTAAAGGAACGCAGTGTCAATATTCGTATTTTGCATGTTTTCCTTCTTTCAGATCATAGACCATTGAAGTTAGTGATTAATTTTAGCAACTTAAATAAAACACGACATAATAACTGTTCAGGCAGAAATGAACATGTCAACTGGTCTAATGTTAATATGCAACAGAAAATAGAATATAAAGATAAGATAGAGCACCTTTAATAATTTAGAATTATTGAACCTTGACTGTAGTAATCCCCGTTTAAATGATTCTCACTTTAAACTTGTTGATAGGTATTATAATGATGTAATATTCATACTAAAGGAAGCAGGAAGGCCTTGGTTTAAATCGTAAAACTGTCAAACTAAAATTATTCCTGGATGGAATGATTTTATAGCCCTCCGTAAAGGGAATCAAAGGATGGTTATGATATATGGTGTCTCCTTGATCGTCCGAAGATAAGGGCAGTTTACATGAATATGAGTAGAAGCAGCGCTCAATATAAACCAGCAAAATAAGATGTAAACAGGAACAAGATTCCATTCGAGCTTCGAAAGTCTGTGAGGCTACTGTAAATGATAATAATAGTAACAAATTCTGGAAATTTGTCAAGAAAGAAACGGGTGCTAAGAATGCCATCCCATCAACAATTGATAGGGTGTCTGGGGAGCTAGAAATAGCTTAATTATGGAGAACGAAGTACTCAGATAGCCTTAACAATCTACAGATCTACAGCAGCTGAGGCTAACAAAGACCCTAAGATCCACTCTAAGGTTAGCCCGAGAGAAAGAAGAGAGTAGGGGGTCAAAAGAAGAGAATAGGGAGTTAAAAGAAGAGAATAAGGGGTTAATCTTAATGTAGGTTGCAATGGGATGACATGAGGTGGGCCAGTGAAAATGTGGAAACTTCAGTACCTGAAATTAAAAACCTGATTAAAGAGCTAAAGACAGGCGTCTCACCAGGGATACATGACCTATCGAATGAGCATTTAAAGTATGCTAATGATGAGGTCAGTGTTCATATCTCATTACTGTTCTCAGTCATGCTTGCTCGCACTTATATTCCTACAGACTTTATGAGGGTTTATATCACACCCCTTGTCAAAAATAAATACGGGGACATTCGTTCCAGCGATAACTACAGGCCTACTGCTGTTGCCTCCTGTTTCTCAAAATTACTTGGGAAACTTTTGCTACGCCGACCAAATTATTATTTATGAACGTCTCCTAATCAGTTTCGTTTTAAATTCCCAGTGAACTGTCAGCAATTTAACTGTTTACAGTTGAATTATTATTATAGCTGTTTTTTTGGACATAAGCAAAACATTTGATAGAGTGACTCACAATATTCTATTGAAAGAAGACAGGAATGTTCCACCATGTGTTTTAAATTTATTGAAATGTTGGCACACACACCAAACTTTTACTCTCAGATGCCGCAATGTCCGAATATTTTGGTTTCTTATTCGGAGCTCGATAAGGTTCCTCACTATCTCCCCTGCTATTTAATATGCATATTGATGGATTAATTGCTTCTGTTAATGAGGCAACAATAGGATGCTGTATAGATGATATGAGGATAAGTAACTTGATCTATGCTGATGATATGGTGTTAAGTAGCTCTTCGGTGAAAGGTCCGGAGCGTGTCATAAAAATCTGTGAACCATGTTAATAGTATGGTCGTATCAAAACCGAGTGCAATGCAATTGCATGCAACATTACAACATTGTAACAGTTTGCAACATTGCTGGAAAAAGGTGTGCAAGGCTCAGAAAAAGGGGTTAGGAAGTTTGGGGATTGTCAAACCTTAAAATTAGTCAAAGAAAGCCTAGCACAACCAGCAGACCAGCAACCTCAGACCTACAACCAACCACTTGCAGCACAATATCAAAACACTAACATAATTATAAACTTTGGCGACCAGCAGCAACAAGATGTCACATCACTAGCACAATTATGGACTTTAGCGCCACCAGCAGCAGGCTGTCACATCAATAACATAATTATGGACTTCAGCGAGGGAAAACTAAGAAAGTAGGCGTGTTCTATGTATATACAGTATATAAATACTTATAATGAAACCAACATAATTATGGACTTTTGCGCTACACAACACAACATTTATATACGTAATTCTCATATTTAAATCGCTTTTTAACATACAAACAATAGACATAATCGAAAAAAGGATAATAAAAACACATCTGTACACTTTTGTTTATTAATCATTTTTTTAGTAAGCTTGCAAACAGTTATAAATTTAATAGTAATATTTTCATAGTTTATATATGCAGTCAACATAAAATTAGAAATAAGAATACATACAATCAATGTTTACTAGCATGTCACTACAACACTTTTTATCAGTATACTTATAATAATAATTGAGCAGAGCAAATAATCTGTATATATAATAGGCTAATGCTGTCTGTCCCACCTTAAAACACGGAAACGACTTTTTGTAGAGAAAAAAATTGTAAGTAAAAGTTCTTAAATTAATCCAAATCTATGGGAAAATTATAACTTTTTCAATCAGACAAAAATTATTAGGTAAAAATTGCTTAATATTAATCGACACCTACTGGAAAATTATAAACTTCTATATACAGAGTGGTACAAAAATCCCTAGCAATTTTGCTGAAATAGTGATATTTTTATCTTATTTTCTACAGGCCAGAGATGATGATGGATGCACAAGAACGTGTGATAGTAGTAACACTACATATCCAAAGTAAGAAGTGTAAAGAAATTCGAGAAAAATTCGAAAGAAGATTTCACAAACCAAGACCTACAGACAAAGCAATTCAAATGCTGATCAATAAATTTAAAAGAACAGGATCTGTTCATGATGAAGAAAGATCAGGACGTCCAGGTCCCTCTCAAGAAAATGTCGAATTGGTAAGAGATGCCTTTGAAACAAATCCTAGAATGTCAACTCGCACAGCATCACGTATCAAAAACAACTGTTCTAAAGATTTTAAAATTAACATTAAAAAAGAAAAGATACCATATTGAAGTGCTACTTGAGTAACACGAAGAGGATTATCCAAAATGAGCCACCATGTGCACAGAATTAATTGAAAAAATTCTCTACAGCGATGATGCGACATTCTACACATGCGGAAAGGTTAATCTACATAATTTCCGTATCTGGGCTAGTGTAAAACCAACTGAGTTCTACATATGGGAGAGAGAGTCTCCTAAGGTTAATGTCTAGTTGGGTATGACGAAGATTTACGGACTTTTTTCTTTGTAGAAGCTACGGTAATAGGGCCAATTTATCTTGACATGCTTCAGCAGTTTCTTGAACCGCAGCTTTGTTCAGATGGCATTCTCGACACTGTTGTCTTTCAACAAGATGGAGCTCCATGTCACTATGGAAAAATCGTTCGGGCGTACCTTGAGGAACTCTTACCAAATCGCTGGATTGGACGTGGTGGAAAGAGGCCCTGGGCAGCACAATCTCCGGATTTAACACCATTAGACTTCTTTGCGTGGAGCTTTATAAAGTCTGAGGTTTACAAAACAAGAGTTACAGACCTGCAGGCTCTGCGAACCCGAATTGTCGCGGCAGTCGCTAAAATAACTCCAGAGATGCTTGAGAATGTGTTTCGCAATGCAGTGGACAGGTATGAGATTTGCAGAGACACTGATGATGCTCACGTCGAATCTTAGACCTAAGCTTGATAAATAAGTATAAATCTAATTATGTTACTGCATTTTTATCCAAAAATAGTTTTATTTCAGCAAAATAGGGACTTTTGGGCCACCCTGCTGAAACGGGATAATGTTTGTTTATTTGTGTATGTGCTCATTCTGAGAATTATTATAAAAAAAAATTAAATTGCCCCTGTTGATTGTTTAAGTGTGGTATTTTTACACGGGCTTCTTGCTAGTCATAAATTAATTACATTTATTTTTTCATACAATAATTACATCATAAAATTTAAATGCAATAGTTATTTATGTTAAGATTCTACTTCTTTGTAAGTACAGGGTGGGCCAAAAAATATTACACAACTTTTGAAAAAATATTGTGGCTCACCTTGTATATTGATCTTACTGCTGAGGCCGTATGTTGTACCCATACTTTTACTCTTTCGAACGCTGACTTTGAATCTAGATTCAACGCCCCAGGAGTAGAGGTACAGGCTCACAACTGGAGGGAGGTATCAGAATATGGTGATCAATTGAAAGGCGGTCAAAGTCAGCAATTGATACTTTCAGATGACAGTCAGTTTCTCCATAAATAATTAATTTTCCTAATTTTTACACAAAATAATTAATTTACTTCCTTTTTCATTTCAGACCATCATTCTGCTATAGTTGGTGAACAAGTTATAACATAATGAAATACTCTTTGGAAGATGAAGCATTGATATTGAACCTGCGTAAGGAGAAACACTGGGGTGCAAAATGAATGAAGAAATAGTTTCCAAATAAACGATGGACGATACCTGGACTTCAATATCTCAAAGAAAATCAATATCACAGGGTCGACCAAACGAAAAGAAGGGAGTGGAAGGCCAAAAACATCACGTACTGAGGAAAATATTGACACGGTTTCATCCATGATATGTAGTCAAGAAGAACGGCCCAACACCCACAAGTCCGTTAGAGAAATTTCAAAAACTACTGGTATTTCTCCCTCTAGTGTTCGTCGTATAGTAAAAGATGATCTGGGTCTTAAATGTTTTAAAAGAGTCGAAGTTCATAAGCTCTCTGCATCAAATAAGCAATCAAGAGTTGAAAAATGTCGTGCTCTGTTAGATCGATTCACAGACAGAGAAGTGTCGAAAATATGGTTCAGCGACGAGAAGACCTTTACGGTTGCTTCAACAATAAACACACAAAATGACCGAGTTTATGGAAGAGAGGACAAAAAAATCTATCAGTCTAGATCGACTTTGCAAGGAATTCCGCATTTTTCTCAAAAAGTCATGGTTTCCATTTTTATTTCAAAGTTAGGGAAGTCAGAGATTATTTTTTTGATCAAAGTGCCAAAATCACTGCTGCTTATTACCAAGAAAAAAATCCTTGATGCGGTAGATCAATGGCGAGCAAGGTTGCAAGCGTGCATTGATAATGGAGGAGGGCACATTCCGCATAATCTTGGACTCAATTAGGTAACTGTAACAAATTTTTTTATACTCGTGTCTGTATAACAGCGAATTACAAAATAATGGTTACAGTTAGCAAAAATCCAACTTCACCACGAGATAGACCATGAAATTCTATACAGGGCAAATATAATGATTGTACAAATAACATTTGATAAAGGTAAAATTATATTGTTCAAAATCAGGGTTATAGTTTTTTGGCCCACCCTGTATAGTAAATTCACACTTCATATCAGAAATAGTAACATCCTCGTTGTTTTGCACGATGCATGCAATTCTATTTAGAAATAAATGCCCACTTAATATATGAGGGAAGCTATATTCTACACACGTGCCCTTCACCTCATTTATGTTTATTTTGGTTCCTACCTTACAATTGGGAGTAATGCCTACTCAAGTACACGTTCGTATACAGTATATTGAATGCGAAACAAACGTTCGTTTATCCTCTTTTCACTAGTTTTTTTAACCGAGTATATATAGTTCAGGGTTCATATCGATGTGTGAGGAAGTCTTCTAAGTCGTGACGGCTATTATACCTTACATACAGAAATAATTCTTGCGGATGAACGGTGAAGACAATGGAGCAGGCACGTGCAGAGAGGGGGGCTACAGGGGCTTCAGCCCTCCCATTTGCCCCTTCATGCCTCAAAAGTGCCCTTTTTTCCCATAAATGTATAAATGCTGTGAAGAGACTTATTTTTTTGAGGGGGAAGGGGATGGTGCCCTTTTTGTTAACTTTCAGCACCCCCATCTGAAGTGTCCTGTGCACGGGCCTGCAATGGAGGGTTTGTAGCGTTCTAAACCCGCGTCCCAAAGCGAATGATATTTTTCGGGGGAGGTGTCTTCTAAATATTCTCTACGTTCTAGCCCGTTCTCACTTTGTTCCACCCCATCAATTGTAAAAAATACTGACTTCGACTTTTTAAAATGTACCTGGAAATATGTCTTAATGTTATAAAATGCAACATTCGAATGACCTCGTCGAAGAAGGCTCGTCTACGTCGTTACAAGAACATAATACGAACATTCGCTCGTAAAATACATAATGTGTCAAATGCGCCTCGGTGGTGTAGTGGTTAGCATCGCTGACTACAAATCCATCGGTCCCAGGATCGAGACCCGATGACGGCGGGCGGCGCGCAGCAAAACCCAGCTGTTCATCCTTCCACACGTTAAAGAAATTGGTTGGTAGATAAATGGGTACCCTGAGTACCCTAGTGGTTAAGACACGGTTGCTGGTGTGGCGTGGTTCGGATTCCACGTAAAAATGTAGGTCTAAGGTGAAGTGACAAGCTTGACCTTCGTCAAAATTAATAATTCGGGCGGAAGCAAAACCAACCACCACCAAAGGTGTGTCAGAGAAAAACACGGCCTGTTGTACAGAGGTTGATCATTCCTACCTGTCCTATTTTTAATTTTAGCTTCTTTATTATCTAGTCTGCTATGATGAAAAAGGTTGTGGTACTACTTTACGATGTTGTGGTAGAGCGTTGCTGACGTCATGAAAATAGGGAATTTTAAATCATCGGCAAGGTTGGTTGAACTGTCGATTCAAGCGCGGACGTTTTGGATCTTAAAATTTTTATTACTATTTGTAGCGGAATCCAAGAAACAGTTGTTCCTTGATTTGAAAATTCTACATTATTATTAATTCAAGGGTTGTCGATGTATTAATGGTAAGCATTTTTTGGATTACCTGAAGATCAAGGCCTCCAACCTTCTTTAGTTAGCCTTATAAGGCTAACTAACGAAAATATCACGACTTACTAACCACTCGTCAAGTGCGCACAGTTGACCTAACGATTGGTTAGGTTAAATCGTGATATTTTCGTTAGTTAGCCTTATAAGGCTAACTAACGAAGGCTATGGGCCCTGATCATCAGGTGATCCCATTTTTTCTTTATAGTGTTCCTTTCAATAAAAGTGATTATAATTTTACATAATATTAAAGATTAATTTTGTGTAACATAAACATTTAACTTATAGGTTGCTCAAGTTTCACTTGTAAGAGGTTAGAGTGATTCGCCAATTAGTAAAGGTAGAGTTTAAGTACTGTTTATTTGTGAATGGAAATTGGGCTTTCTATGAATCATTTGTAATAATAAAATCGTAAAATTGGTTAACAGAATCTAAAATTTTAATTATATCGTAGGTTAATTGGGATTGGTGAACCGAGTTAACTTGCTGAGAAGGAAAAGTCACTGGTTGCTTGGAAAGGTATTTAACGTGTATACTTTTCTTCTGTTATTATGTATATTGCCCAATAGGGTGGAGCGAAAAGTAGTGTCTAAAAAAACTTCCGATTATCATTTTCTCTAGGGCTAGAAAAGTTGCGTACTAATGGAGGTAATTTTCTGTTTAAATATTTTTGCCGAAGCCTTTTATCTTCTGGTTCCGAAAGAGCTTTAAAAATGTGCACATTTTAATATAAAATCGGATATTTCTAATTCATGTTTTTTTAAAGCACTGTTAAATATTTGAGTGCAACTCTTTGCTATATTCACCCAATATGTACATGAATATACCCAAAACCCACAACGAGGAGGTGATTGCACGTGGGGTTCCACCCATTCCACCCAAACCTCTATTCTTTCGGCACGATGGGGCGCCACCACATTTTGGTCATGTTATGGATTACTTTCAATCAGCGGTACAGGGATTATTGGATTGGTCGTGCTGGTCCAATATCGTGGCCCCCGAGATCTCCGGACATAACCCCGTTAGATTTCTTTTTATGGGGCCTTATGAAAGTGATGGTCTACAAGACCGAAGTACTGTACAAACGAGAGAGGAACTCTTGCTTCGGATTATGGATGCCCCTGCTTACATTCGAGAACACCCCGAAATGATTCAATGGGCAGTGGACACTTCTTTGAACATTTATAAGGTGTATCTCATAAAATGTAGCAATAAATACATCAGATTAATACTCTCGTTTATTTTTTCCGTGCACCTTAAAACGTCCTTAACTCTGCAAGAATTGAAAATAGCACCGATATTGTATTAACTTTTTTACTCGATATCACCCCACAAATCATCCACCAAGGTATGGCAAACGGTTGTGAAACACCCTGTGTGTATATATAGCCTATATAATGAAAGATGAATCAAGAGTCCCTCATGAGTAACTAACTGTTCATGATTTTAAATACAAATTAATCATCAGGAGTGTTTTGATGACTGACAGTTTATAATCTCGATGAAAATGCTTGTCTCAGTGTATTAGAGTGACATGTGGTAAGTGAATGCAAAATAACATTAAAGCGCATAGCGAGTTTTCTTTCTAAGAGCTGCCGCTAAATATTTTTTTGTTTTTTAACTTTCAATTTTAACGTCAAATGTGTTTTGGGTGTTGTTCTTGCCATGTTGTTTTTAAGGCTTATTATTATGTACACAAAAAAGATTTGCCTTTTTACAGAATGCATTTCTCAGACTAATCCTTGATTTTTGCCAGCAACGCATTTTGTTTTTAACACAAATTTTGCACAAAATTTGCGCTCATCCTACCTTTTGAGCAAAAGTTTTTAAGCCAGAGAGAACTTAACATTTAATTTAGCTCGCGAACCACTTACATTTTAAATGTAACTTCATAAATTTGCTCGCGCTGGCTTTGGAGGTGAAGCTCAAAATTTTCATGGCTCGGTATTTTTGTAAGTTGCTTCACTTGCTTTTCCTCGATTTCACAAAAGAGTATAAAACTTTGTACAAGCGTGGTCTGACTAGATGCACAAAAATATTTTTTACCATAAACAACAACAATTGTAAAATAGCCGAAATTTTGTTTTCGTGTGCTGCCGATAAGAGGCGTGACTCTTGGCGGACCTTAGGACTCTCGACGAATAAGTGCTGCCCAGCGCCACGCGGATGGACGGCTTACTCAGATGAACAACATTTTGGCCACATAAACTTTGCTTTAATTAAACTTTTTTGTAGTGAACGAACTTGTTCGATGTTTACATCAAATTATTCGCGACGATGTCCTCTATCTTTTGTGCAAAGTGCGTATGGTGTAGTTTCTTTTGATATAAGTTATAGCCTTGAGAAGAGCCGTCCGCGAAGTGCTAGTCGGGATCGAAAAAGATTTGTCCACGCACGGTAGTGCGTGGACAATTATAATATTTCAAGAGGCGAAATTTTTATCAGTAGTTTAACGTAAGTACTTAATGGAATTCATAATAAATTTAAATATCCTAAATATTTCTTTATTTCTCATTATTACAGAGGTAGAGCCTATCCGCAGTTCACTTTCAAAGGTGTATCGTGCAGTCAGTGGATTCCTTATGTCTCGTGATTCATTCATTTTAAAATTCACTAAAACTAATGGTAAACTAATTATATACTAATTATAAAGATGATAACTCTAAATATATATATAACCAGTAATAAACCATATACAGTACTCGACAATGGCCTCGCTCACGTGACAAAAATAAACAAATTTCAAACTTAAGACAAAATTAAAATCAACTGTTAAATCTTACGTAAAACATTCTCAGGAAAAGTCAGAAAAGTGCAACTTTGAATAGTCTTTCAAAATTATATTTGTTTTTACTCGAACTAGATGAAATGAACGAGGCAGTTATGTACTAAAAAGGAAATGCGAATTAAAGCTTTAAATGCTGATAGAATTAGGCACAAAGTCGGGAATCAGATCTTTGTATTTCTTCTTTCGTTCTTTATTCTTTTCCACGATTTTGGAACTCAAAACTCTCAACTCCTGTCGGAAACTGGGGAAAGAAAAAAGTTATTTAACCTTTTGTAATGTTGTTAATGTGGTTTTTCCTACTGTAGCTTTTAATCACCACCATATAAAAACCAACATTATTATTACAATATTTGTTGTTAAAATTAAAAGCGCATATTTAAATGTAAAATTGTTCGCGTTTGCTAACACTCAGCATGAGTCGCAAAAAATTTATTATATTGTTACTATTATTTCTACACTATTCTTACATCGTCAGTAACTAATAACAAAGTAAAATTTACAGTCTTAAAATGTTAGTTATAATAAAAACTATGATTTTTTACTGATTACACAGGCCTGCGATGGTTTTGTTGTCCGAAATATTTTATCACTTATATAGTAATTTTTGCACGCTGATTCCGAAAATAATATTCATATTTCGCCATCACGTATATAAAAATGAACAATGAATAATTCGTATATAATCCTTATATGGATCCTTATATTCATTGTCTTCATACAGTACTTATGTTTTCATGGTTTTTATGTTTGAATGTTCATTTTTACATGAGAAACCAAAATCGCCTGAGCGAGTTTGGATAGAATTTCGATTTTTTGCTTTCCATTTTTTTTTTCAGTGTCACAACCATGCGACCTACCATTTCTATGGTTGAGCAGTATTCATGTTTGTGCCATTAGAAGTTAGCTGTGAGAAGCGAATGTCCCTTAACTGTGTCTTTCTAATTCGTCTCCTTTAATTTCTCCCAATAATGACTTATACGGTACGTACAAAGTAAATAACTATGACGTCATAAAAGTAACTTAATTTCCATCACGGTTTCCATACCTTAAACACTGAATCACGTGTTTAGTATGTGGACATCTTCCGTATTCAATGTACGGTAAATTCTTTAATAATAATAAAAACTTCATTCTCTATGTCATTATTTATATGTTGTGTCCAGTCTGGTGTTATGTAGTATAAATATTATTCGACCTGATTCATCCATACGTCCATATCTTATCTCGACCGTTATCCTTTATTAATTTTATTGTTATTCTCCTACCTATTGTCTACTGATACCCTATCAATCTATCAGTCCATGTTTACTCGTGTCTATATTACGCACACAACCTATTGTGTTACGTACCGATATGTGTACAATACTTTGTGCATTCGTACATGTCCCCTGATGATCATGCTTACGTACATAGTTACGTACATGTAAATACGTCCACATGTATTCTTTTTACTTTTTCGTTTAAGTGCGTTCACCTCTCGCAATAAACTCGAAAATGCTTATGCAAGTGTACGCAATTCGATGATCACAGCACAAATTGACATCTGAAAAGGTAAAATCTCCTCTCGCTCTGATTCAAATTTCTAAAGCACTATGTGTGTTATGTCATTTATATATATATATATATATATATATATATATATATATATATATAGATACACCGTATGTGCCCATGTACTTTGTTATATTCCTAACATCTTAATTGTCTATAAATATGAAACACTGTAAAAACAAAACAAAGCTATAGTTAACTGTTTAATTGTAATTAACTGTAATACTTTAATATAATGTAATTAATGTACTTTAATGAAACTGTAATTAATGATAATAATTTATAATGTAATTAATGTACTTTAATTACCGACAATAATTTAATATAATGTAACTAATGTACTTTAATAAAACTATAATTAACGATAATAAGCGAATGTGAATTAATTGGTAATCGTAATTGTGATAAACTAAAATTACGACGTACTCAGTGATGTACTTGGGATTGTACTCCATGTACGACCCGACACTGTTATTTTTTTTTATTATTATTTTGTCGTTGGGATAAATCTTAATTTGCTTTCTACTTTGCTAAATAATTGGTGACTTGCTCTTTTTAAAATTTCTTAATCATTTTTAGATTTAGCTTAATAATGAATCCTAAGAAACTTTTTGAAATGTTCATAAATTGTATACATTCTCTCTTCGTTATAAAAGATGAAGTCATGTCTTGCCTAAGCATTTAATTGTAAATCTTAAACCTTTAATTTTTAATCATATGCATATTTTAGTGTAAAGATGCATAGTTCATTTTCCACTTTTAGTTAACTTGGCAGATCATGATAACATAAGATCTGAAAATACACGGTTTAAGATAAAAATATGGCTTCATCTTCAAATATCTTGTTTATTCGTTTAAACATTACCACACCTAAAAGATTTATTTTATTTTCAAATATTGTGCAAAAATAATGCAGCCTCTTCAACATTTAATAATGATGATGTTAGTAAACTACGAGGCTGAGCATTACCTGTAACATTTTAGCAGTAAATTACAGTAAAGAAAAAGTCTATCTTCTCCTTCGAGCAGTGCTCTCTTCAGAGAACTTAGTCATTAAAATAAATCTCCTGATACGTTACAAGAAGAATCGGAGAAACCTCAAAGAATTTAATAAGCCTCTCAGAATCCTCCGAGCCACAATAGAAGAACTCGGAGAGTAGTATAGAAGAAACTACTGCAAGTAACAAATCCGTTGCTGCCTCCTAACCAGAACCCCCGTCGACTTCGAACCAACTCAGGCCATAGACGGAGGGGTTAACACGTACAGATTTTTCACAAAATGTCATATTTCATATTACATATGTAAGTAATGTTCATTAAATTTTTATTAAAAACTACTGCCTATGAAAGCTTGGTTTTACCAAGACATCAAAGAAATAGAGAAGAGATATCAGGGAAGTTGGGACATCAGCATGATGGCTGATTACTGCTTGATGTTGAAACGGGATAGTCCAGAATTATTACATTAAAGAAAAGGAACAGCCTCTACATTCGACAGATTACTGATAGCAGATTTGAAAATGCAGAAAATAGCAACAAAAGAGGAGAAGAGGAAGGTAATTAAGAAAAAGAAACTGCAGGATGAGAACATTAGAGTCAGATTCAGAGAACTTGAAAGAAACATAGCTGAGATGGAAGAAAACAATGAATGGGAAACCGTGAGAGATTGTGCTAAGAGGGTTGCGGAAGAGATTTTGGGAACTGAGTGGGTTGGGGGAGGAAGAAGAAGACATACACCGTGGTGGGCAGACACAGTGAGAGGCGCAGTAAAACAGAAAACTATAAAACATAGGAAGTCGTTGAAGCAACGTACACAGGAATCAAGACGGGAATATGTACAAGCAAGAAATGAAGCTGAGAGTTACAAGGGGTTACAAGGAAAAGAAGTACCTCAAAAGGCCTTGCGGCCCATACCGAGGAGGTACCAATGGCAACGAGTGCCAGGGGAAATTTTCTACACACTCAAATAATGTGCAAGATTTGGTCTAACCTTTTCTTGAAATGATCCACAGAGGAACTGTTCACAACTTCTGAAGGTAAACTGTTCCACGTGTCACAGATCTTATACGTAAAGTAATTCCCACACACACTAGTCCTAAACCGTTTCAAATCCAACTTCCAACCATTGTTACGAGTTGGGTTATCATTTAAACTAAACATGCTCCTAAAATCGACATCTTTGAACCCGCGTCACGTAAGCGTCGATTGTAGCCCATATGACTAACGGAAGGGATTAACTTTGTGGCATTCTTCAGCCGGTTTTCAATCCACCTACCTACTTCCCCACCAATACCCAGCGCGCGCACTTTGGCCATTAGCCGGCGGTGAGGTACCTTATCAAAGGCTTTCTCATCAATTGCCCTACTCTTATCATACTCACTCAACATGACGTGGAAAAACTCAAGCAAGTTGGTGAGACATGACCTATGCCGTCTAAGCCCATGTTGGAGTCCCGAAGTAGCTTGTAGGAATCCAAATGGTCAACAATCCTACCCGCTATTATCCCCTCTAATTATATTTACCTACAACTGAAGTGAAATGGTGTTATTTATAGAGGTTCCAAAGCCTCTCTTCCCACGCATGAGGTAGCAGTAGGGTCCTAATCATAAGAGTAGAGCTTTTTTTTTTTTTGCAGTCAGAGGAGAACATCCTTAATCTAAGCTAAAAGGACAGAGTAGGGATGGGAAGGGGTCCTAGTAACCCACGGGACAGGTTTATCCAACAGACTTCACCCGCCCTCCCGAAAGAGAGAGAACCTAAAGGAATTGGCAGCCAATTTCTCTAGAATCCCACGACTCGGGACCGGAGGGCTGTCACACCCCAAGTATAAAGTTTACAACACCCAGAAGGAACGTGCATAACCTTTATACCCCCTGTGGAGAAGGGAGAAGAAAAGGGTAAAACAAATGGCAATGAGGGAATTGGGAGAAAAGTTGAGAGAAGATGAGAAGGGAAACAAAAAACTTATTTACAGCCTTGCAAAATCTTATAGGAAGGAAAATAAAAAGTATACAGCACTAAAAATGAAGCGGGAAATGTGATAGTGGAACCTGGAGCAATTAATAGAAGATGGTCAGATTATTTTAAAGATCTATTGAATGGGGATCCAGAAGAAGAAGTGGAGGAAGCAGATGGAATATACCAGGAATTAGCAGAACAGGTAATTATTACCAGAGAAGAAATGGAAGAGGCGAAGCCATGAAAGAAAAAATTCGAAAACTGTTGAATAAATATTGGAGAGAAGGTCAAGTCCCCTGTGATTGGGAAAAACAATCATCGTTCCAATATACTGTATAAAGGAAAGGGTGACTCAGGTAGATGTGAGAATTATAGGGGAATATCGCTTATTAATCATATAACAAAACTTTATGAAAGAATAATACAAAAAAGAGCAAGGTAAATAATTGAAGCAAGGTTGGGAGAGGAACAGCATGGTTATCAGAAAGATAGAAGTACGGTAGATCTTATTTTTGGCCTCAGTTCTGTTATAGAAAAGGCATGAAAATTTAATACTAACATCTATGTAATATTCATAGATCTTAAAAAAACATTCGATACAGTGCCCAGAGGAAGAATGTAGAGATGTTTGGAGGAGATTTATGGGGTAAGGGGGACACTTCTTAGGGCTTTGAAAAGTTTGTATCAAATTAACGAATGCAAAGTAAGGACTGGAAACAAAAATGATTAGTGGTCTGAAGTAAGAACAGGGATGAAGCAGGGCAGTGTTATATCATCATTCCTGTTTATAGCCTACATGGACATAGTAATTGCAAGTTTCAACCGACGTCATGAAATGAGTAATAATAATGGAATAATGGCATTGGCATATGCAGATGACATAGCATTCTGGACGACAGAGAGAGAAGATATAGAACAAGCTTTTGATTGGAATTAATATTTGAAGGAGGGGGAATGGAAATGAATGTAGAAAAGACATAAATATTAAGTGTATGTCGAAGAGACGAAGGAGAATTCGGAGTTCAAATAGGAGATAAGGAAATGAGAAATGTTGAAAAATTTAAATATCTAGGGAGTATGTTTACTAAAGAAAACGGTAATATACAAGAAATAACTGAAAGAATTGCAAAGTTTAGTAAAAATATCGGAATGTTATACCCGCTACTGAGAGATGAACATATGCCCTTGGGACTAAGAAAATAATCTTCGAAACAGTTTTAACACCAATAATTTATGGGTCGGAACACTGGAAAATGCGCATGGCAGATCGAAGCAGAATTCAGGCGGCAGAAATGATACCGCTGAGGACTATTCTGAGAAAGACGCGAAGAGATATGATAAGGAATCTACAGATCTACAGAAGCCAAGGCACACAAAGACCCTAAGATCCATTCTAAAGTTAGCCCGAGAGAAAGGAAAGAGTAGGGGGTTAAAAGAGGAGAATAAGGGGTTAAGTAAGTAGCAAAACCTATCATTCGTGGGTTAACATTCACTCAGAAAAAGAGAAAGACTCACCATCATCATCCGCCGGCCATTGCCGACAAATCGATAAAATAGTCGAAGAGAATAGGAAAGGGGTGAAAGATGAAAAGAAGTAAAATAGAACGCTTACAAACCATGCAAACACAGTCTTAACTCAAACACTGTCATACCATGCAAACTACAGACATGGAAGTAAAGAGAGAAAGAGAAGAAAGAAAGAAAGAAAAAAGTAGGAAGAGTATAACAAAAAGTGGGTTAGTTTACGGTACGAGCTACATCTACGTTCGTGTTAGTCTATTTTTTTTTAATAATTTTATTACTGGCATCACACGCTGGCATGTCACAAGCTGGCATTAATCGTCAACAGACTCATCCGAGTTCACTCAGGTGCCAGCCAATTACAATCCACAGTTACATAATTTGGCTTCTCTCACTAATGTCATTTTAGGAGGAGACTTCAACGCTAAAGACACTAGTTGGTAACTGCACAACCAAAGCAACACCAGAGGCGTCAACATAACCACACAACTAAACAGCCTTTTCATTCTTAACAATACAGAAGAACATACACACATACCACATCAAGCAGGATACTCAAACTCCTCCCCAGACATAACGTTCTGTTCCCCCTCCCCAACAACACATACACACTGGAGAACAGAAAAACAATCATCAGACCACCTGCCCATCAACATTACAACATGTTCTACACTCTGCCCTAACAGCCTTAGGCACAGTTACAGAAATTACAAGAAAGATGATTGGGAACAGTTCAAAATACAGACTGAGAAACAATTCACCACATTAAACAGCACACCCATCATAAACATCAATACAACACTCAAGACATTTAATCAGATCATCATTAATGCAAACAAATACATACCCAAGGGCAACATTAGGAAAGACAACCCAAATTACACTAGAGAAATAGCCCACCTCATAAGGCAACGTAACAACTTCGGACATAACACACAAACACCACACACAGAAGCCATAAAACAGCAGATACAAGAGCTCAACACAGAAATAAACAACGAACTTAAGGAAAAACAAACAGAAACATTTAGGGAATTCATAACAACACTAAACCACTCCACAGATACATCCAGGCTATACAAGACTATAAACAGCATTACCCACTCTAACAGCGGCATTCACACCTCACACGCGGCTATCTGTCGCAGCCAAAATAATATCCCAACATATACACAACAAGCTAACATTCTAGTTAATCACTACGCGAAGATAAGTCACGTAAACAGAGACAACAACCAGAAACACGCAGACAGACAAAGAGCCAGACACAAGAAAACCTAGACTCGACACGACCACTACACCCTTCAATACGGACCAGACCACCAAGATCATCAAAAACACTAAGAATTCGAAGGCTACTGGACCAGACAACATATCTAACATGCACCTTAAACACTTGGGTCCACAAATATCAGCACATATTCATACCAACACTGTATTATTCCAGACATATGGAAACAAGGTAAAATTATTACACTACTCAAACCAAACAAAAATCCAACAGAACCAGCTTCCTATAGACCCATTACTTTACTATGCACACCTTCCAAAGTAACAGAAAGACTAATCTTACAAATCACCAACCCACACATACCACTATCGCCTATTCAACATGGATTCAGACCTCACCACTCAACCACGACATTACTCACTAAACTCACACAGCACATCATGGATGGCATCAACTCCAGACGACCAGCTCAACGTACACTATTACAACAATAGACATTAGTAAAGCATTTGATGCTATCCCACGCTTCCCTCTCATAAACAAAATACTCAACACAAACATGCACAATAACACCAAAAGATGGCTGAGCAACTATCTTTCAGGAAGATACTCACATGTCACATTTAATGGCAAGTCATCCAAAAACAAGCTTTTTGGGAACGGGGTCCCTCACGGCTCTGTTCTCTCACCAACACTGTTCAACTTATACATGCATGACATTCCAACACCCATAGATAACAAGCTTACCTTATCATCATATGCAGACGACATCACTCTAACATCCACCCACAACAACATCGACACCGTTACAAATAACCTACAAACATACATAACCAGTATACAAGACTGGCTCACACGTCAAGACTTAACACTCTTTGGGTACTAACAGGCACAAACTTTGGACACCAGCAGGAAACAACATCGCTCATATACAAACAATATATTCCCTCAGTTATGGACTATGCTAGCCCATGCTGGGCACCCATTATCTCAAACACACACACATAAACACCTTACAGACAATACAAAACAACGCACTTCCGTATCATTACAGGATGCATTCAAACAACACCAATAGAACACCTGCACACAGAAACAAAAATACTGAAAGTTAGGGAACATTTAGACATGAGGGGAACACAATTCATGGTAGCAGCGACAACTAACCCACAACACTCTTGCCACGACATGTACAATCATGCACCAACACCTCGCACCACTAAGGTAACACCAGAGAGACATTATAACCAAATACTCCATTCCATACCACGCCCCACAGACATCACACAGTACAGAAAACACATACACACATACCTAACCCACAAAGCACCGACATGACTCCGTCCGAATACGGTCCTAGTTGCGAAGCCGCCACCCATTAACAGGTCAGAGATCAGCCTGAGCAGATCGGATCGAGTTAACTTAGCACGAATCCGATGTGGACATCACCCCAACTTACAGACATATAAATACAGACTAGACAACTCCACAGACGACACGTGCCACCTGTGCCAGGGCGAACCACAAACAATTGAACACATTATGACAGACTGTACCACTCTAGCACAAAATAGAACACAACACATCACTAGTGCGCTGAACCTCTGGTCCACTCCGGAGAGGGCGATCGGTTACCTGCATGCCACCGACTTGCTCGAATAGGGTGGGCTGATCGGCCAAACAACAACAACAACAGACTCATCCTCCTCCACCACCACCCCCAAAACTCCTGTTGCTATTTGTTTTATTATTTTAAACAACGTTACTATTTTTAAAATGCCTATCGAAAGGGTTTTTAAACATATTAACGCTGGTAGAGTTTACGATGGGCGCGGGAAGATTATTCCATTTATCAATTACTTTAAACGTAAAAAAGTTTTTAGCGATGTTAGTAATGAAACGTCTGCCACGCAACTTAAATCCGTTATTACGAGTATTGCTATTAACGAAAGTGAACAATTTGTCAAAATTTACGTTATCGATTTTACTAACGATTTTAAAAACTTCAATAAGCTCCCCCCTTAATCTCCTAGTTTCGAGTGAATGCAAGTCTAACTCTTTAACCTTATCTTCGTAAGACTTGTTGCGCAATGACGGAATTAGTTTCGTGGCGAGACGCTGAACCCTTTCCAACCTATCAATATCCTCACGCAAATACGGGCACCAAAACTGAACGGCATATTCTAAATGAGGCCTGACTAGGGACTTGTAAAAGGATAATATAATATTCTTCGATTTAAATTTGAAATTACGCGGTATGAAGCCCAACATTCTATTAGTTTTTGCGCAAGACTCCAAGCTCTGATTCCTAACTTTAAAATCCTTAGATACGCGTACCCCTAAATCTACTTCCTCGTCAACGCTCGCTAACCATCTATTGTCCATCGTGTACGTGTAATTATTGTTACGAGAACCTATATTCAAAACTTTACATTTGTCTACGTTAAATTGCACCTGCCACTTATCCGTCCACTCCATAATCCTATTTACATCGTCTTGGAGCCTATTTCTATCGTCCACGTTAAGAACTTACCGCCTATTTTAGTATCGCCCGCGAATTTTGACACGTTACTGGTGAAGCCTACATCTATGTCGTTAATGCATATTACGAATAGCAGTGGGCCTAACACTGAACCCTGTTGGACACCGCTATCTACATCCAACCACCTTGATTCACTACCATTAACAACGACCCTCTGTTTTCTAGCACGAAGCCATTCCTCTAACCAGTTAGCTACCTGACCGCGTATACCGTGCGCTTTAACCTTCGCAATTAATCTTCTATGCGGAATTGTATCAAACGCCTTTTTAAAGTCTAAATAAATAACGTCAGCCGCTCTATGCCTATCGTATTCGCGCACTATTTCGTTATAAAACTCTAACAAATTAGTTAAACAAGATTTATGGCGTCGAAACCCATGCTGACTACTATTTATCAAATCGCAACTTTCTAAGTCATCGACGATACGATCCCTAACTACGAATTCCAAAAGTTTACCGACAATTGACGTTACGCTAATAGGCCTATAATTGCTAGCTACTGTACGGTAGGGTGTATCATGCTCAGGTCGAATATTGAAAAAATTGGAATTTCAAGATTGGCAGTATGTATTCCTATGTAAAACTGAATTTTAAGAGGGGTTCGTCTTCTGCAACTTTTGCGAAAAATCGCATTTAAGTGTTCAAAATCGCACTTTTTTGTCGAAAAATGGATTTTTGGCCAATTTCAAAGACTTGGTAGCCTCAAATGACCTCCATATGTTCCATATTGTTCACATACACCCTTAAGCATTTCTAGGGGCAGGCTTGGACCCACTTAAGATCAGCCAAAGTGGTTCATAACCCCTATAATAACCAAAATCACCCAAAATGGCCCAAAACTGAGGAATTGTATGATTTTTAGTCTCCTATACACCACATTTCGCGGCTGTTCTCTTCATCAGGCAGAATATTTTTGTTCTTTTTCTTGGTCTTGCATTTTCTTTTTTTTTAGAAACGCCACCAATTTTTATTTATTTTCTTTTCAGTATCACTGAGTGTGATGGCAGCTGCCCCCACCTTTCCGCAAGCTGCTGTGACGTTCAACCTTTTTTTTTGCAATTGCAATTCTTCTTTAATCTTTGAGATTTTTTCTTCTGAAAGCATCTTGATTTGTCTAGCAGGTCTTGTAGAGATCTAAAACATGTTCATAATGTCTTGCTTTGACTTCAAAACTGGCAACAATTCTCTGTGATCGATCCATCGATCCTAGCACGAACAAAACCATCTCTTCTCTCTTGCCCATACACTGCATGAGCTGCAGCTGAAACTTCCTGGACTGCTCTTTCACAGCTTTGAGTGTGAACTGAGAAGTTCTCAACTTCAAGTGGAGACCTGAGAAGCTCCTCAACTTCTCTTGACATCTTATAAGTGAAGAGTGGCTCATACAGTTTCTCCTTATCTCAATTAATCAGAGTAGTTGGAGAATTGGCATCAAGATTCAGTTTAGGGTTTCTATGAGTTCTCAGACTCATGTATCCATACTCAGACTTACCTCTGATCTTCTTGATCATCTCAACCCCCCCCATACCCTATTCTCCTCATCCTCACTGCACAGGAGAGAGGCAATGAGGTTCTCACTGTGAGCATGATATGCTCCACGAACTATCACATGAGTGATTATGTTCCTGACTTCAGAGGTCTGGCTTCTCAGCAGTCCCAGAGCGGTCACAATATGGTCAGGTCCATACCTTGATCTCAAAATACATTTTGAAGTAGAAGTCCAGGCAGAACTTCAGCAGCACCTCCAGCTTCTTCAACACCTCCCCCTTCAGACCATGCTGCTTCATCCACAGCATCAACAGAGCCTCACCTGTAGTCAGCCAGCGTGCTTGATTCAGTGGGCCACACTTCAGACCAGCAACCTCTTTGCTCAAATCTCCTGTCTTGAGAGTTTTGGTCAGTAGGTAGCAGTTCTTCTGGTCAGTGCTAAGGTTCTGTACAATGTCTTCTGGCAGTTCAATTATATCTTCTTCTCCTGGCAGAGCCTTGAAGCTAAAGTTGACAGGTATGTCATTGATCTTCTCCAAAAGTTTTCCTATTGGGCCACTGAACCCAGACTTGTGCTGTAGGGACCATCAAGCTTGATGATCATGTGCCTGAGGCTGAGTTCATTAATATGCAACTGGCATATCAGCCAGTGACACTTGTGGCCTAGCAGTCTCTCCAAGTGAGTGATGGCTCCTCCATCAGGTCCTGTGTTTGTGGAGTCACCACCAAGGACCACAATAGTATCTTTAGCACCATGAGCACTAATCCAC
The DNA here is from genome assembly GCA_023014485.1 of Bathynomus jamesi. NCBI lineage: Eukaryota > Metazoa > Arthropoda > Malacostraca > Isopoda > Cirolanidae > Bathynomus > Bathynomus jamesi. The sequence goes on along the minus strand of JAJOZX010003226.1, from coordinate 231,134 downwards.
TCAAACAGAGCCTGAGCTATCTTCAGTGCAGGTTTCTCATTTCCTTCAGGTTCTTCTGGTGTACAATGGAAGAGATACTTCCCCTCAGGTTCCCAGGTAACACTATAGTGCTCTTCAGTTGTAATATCAGGATGGAAGCGCCGAAGCGGCCAGTTTCTTCATTGTACCTCATGCTCTTTGTCTTCTTATCTTGTTTTCCATCAAAGAAAATTCCCTTGATCTCCTCTCCCTCTGTCTTTTTCTCCAGGGTCTCCACCGAGGCACCTAATACAGACTCCTTGTCCCTCCACATCTTCATCCTGTCAACAGCTAGATATGACTTATCAGCAGATAGATGGCCAGTTTTGATGAGATCTTGCAAGAAACCAGTTGCAATGGCTGCTGCAGGAGTGTTTGCCACCTTGAACCTGACTGCAACCGAGGTAGTGCTTGAGATGTCCATGTAGTTCCTCCTGGCAGAGGTGGAGACTTTGCCAGTGTTGACACTGGAGCTTGTGCTTGGTGCAGTACTGGAAAAATCTGTGTCAGCAGTAGGAGCTGCTCTGCCTGGAGACTCTTGCAAGGAAGTCACCTCATTTTCATCATCACCATCATCAGCTCTAAGCAGTAGCTCCTTTCCTTCTTCCTCTTTTCTGTTTCTCTTCTCAGCTGCCTTCTGTTCTTCCTTCTTCCTCTTAGCAGCCTTCACCTGCTTCACTGTTTCCTTCACATCAACAGATGCCATCCGGAAGCCAGAAACTTCTGAGGTTTTGATCCTCTGGTAATGGAGCCACTCTAGCTCTAGCTTTGGAATCTTCTGAGGCAGAGGACAGTCAAAGTTGACATGAACTCTAGCAGCACAGCCAGAGCAGCCAGATGCTTCAGTTCCACAGAGAGTGATATCATGTCTGCAGGTTATGTCAAACAATGTATCAAGTTCAGATATTCTCTTCTCTCTCTTTGCACTTTTGCAGCCTTCACTCTGCCATTCACTAGGTCAATCATTTCATTCCACCTGACAAGAATCTTCCCGGCAATGGATCTCTCTTGAATGATCACAGGAGGAGTGAACTTGGCATTACTTTTGCGCCACTGTGCCAGTACCAGTGATGCCAAGTCCTTAGCCAAATCTTGCAGAGGGTACTGAGCTCTCTTCATATCATCCAGAGGCAGCTTCTCTTCCTGGAAGAGGATTCCTCTCTGAAACACGGCTCTCCAGGTTGAAACTTCTGTGGGAAATAACTGGTTGCCTGGACCCACCAGATCACTCAGCTTTGAACCAGAACTTTTTCTGGTCTTTCGTCCTTTCTTAGCCATGGTGGCTATACAATCTTCACCAAGCTTTGTATCTGAATCATAGAAAATTATCAAAGTGAAACTCTAGTAGCCTATAACAGCTGTTACAATGGTTTTGTTTGGTAAAAAACCGGTCTGTTACATTTGTACTACAGTGTATGTCCTGCACAGCTGTTCTGAACATAACCAGAAAAAGAAAAAGTGGAAATTTGAACACTTAAACGTGATTTTTAGCAAAAGTTCAAGAAACAAACCCCTCCTAAAATTTAATTTTACATAGAAATAAATACTGCCAATCTTGAAATTCGCGCTTCAATGAGCATGATACACCCTAGTGTGCGATCGCCTTTTTCAAAAATGGCCGTAACGTTAGCTAATTTGAAGTTTTCAGGAATAATCCCCGCTTCCAGTGACATTAAAAATTTTTGTTAAGGGGTCTACTATAAGGTCTTTCAAATCTTTCAAATGTTTAGGATAAAGCGCGTCAGGGCCTGGAGCCTTGCTAACTTTTAGCTTATCGATGTAATGCACAATCTCACCCTCGTAAATAGTTATTTCATTCAAAATAGTCTCGTTACTAAATGGAACGATATCGTCAACGTCGGAGACATTATTTACGTCTTCTACACTAAAAACAGTCGCAAAAAAAGTTTTTAAAAATACCCGCCATTGTCTGAGCGTCGGAAGCCAAAGCGCCGTTAGCGTCCACTAGAGGGCCTATGTTATCTTTTATCGGCTTACGATTAATAACCTACTTAAATAACTTTTTCGGATTATTTTTACTATCCGCAGCTATAAGAATCTCTAAATTACGCTTAGCATTCCTAACAGATCTTTTAACCTGACGTCTAAGCTCGATATATCTATTAAAGTTAGCTACTGTGCATTGCGCTTATTAAATCTATACGCTTTGTTACGCTCGTTTATGAACTCGCCTATGTCCCTAGTCCACCATTTGGGCCTACCATGATTTCTAACGCGCTTGGGCCTACGAGGAATAAACTCCCTTTCGATATTCATAAAACTTTCTTTAAACGCCTCCCAATGGAAATTTGCGTCATTACCCATAAACAAATTACCCCAGTCCACTACACTTATCCTGTCCGCAAAACTACCAAAATTAGCCCTACGAAAATCGGGGACTTCTATTACGTTACTATCTTTACTGTTTTCTATCAATAGCTTAAACCTAATAATTTGGTGATCGCTACATCCCAAACTCTCACCTACTTCTAAACCTTCGACTATATTATCGTCGTTCGTCATCATCACGTCTAAGATATTGTCACCGCGCGTTGGTTCGGTAACCATCTGTCCTAAGAAATTATCTTCCATGAACTCAATCAGTCTCAAACCCTCAGCATTACCAGTAAAAGTCTCGTAATTAACATTAGGGCAGTTAAAATCTCCGATAAATATACTATCCCGATTATTAATAAAGTTACCAAGAAGCGAGTAAAATCTAGTTTCGGTATCGAGGGGTTGAACGAGAGGTCTATAAACAACAACAAAATTAAAGCTAATACTACGCGCCCTAACTTCAACGCATAACGCATTAATTGCTGACGGAAAATCTATCTTAACCTCGATAGCCCTAAGGGAATTATGAATGTACAGCAAAACGCCGCCACCATTCCTATTTAACTTATCATTAGTAAAAAGTTTAAAACCCGCTATATGAAGTTCCCCCAACAAGTCCCGAGTCACAGTATTTAACCACGTTTGATTTATAGCAACTACAAGCGGTAGCTCGCTATCGCCCTCCGGGCAGGTAGCAGTATATGTTACAGTATATGTAGCGGTATATGTCACAGCTAGCTGTATATTCTGATATGGTTAAAAATTGAATGGATAATAAATTTTTATTTCACTTTTTCATGTATTTTTTAATTAGTTGTAGATTTAAAATTATATTATATGAGGCCCTCATAGGAAGAAGTGGCTAAGCGACAAAAGTTAAAAAAACGCCATTACCCCCATTACCCCCTTACACAAAAGTAAAAAAGCCATTACCCCCAACCCCACTCCCCCAAATTACCACACCCCCTCTCCCACTACCCTCACCCCTCTGTGCTTACGTATTATCGGGACTACCAAACTATTATCGGGACTACCAAACTGTTTATCATGTATTTTTGCTCTCGTCATTTTCGTTTTTGAAGTACTTACATTCACTTGTAATGGACATTAAATAGTAGCTCGTGCTCGGCTGCGGAGTGACCTAGGACCGGGAAACTTGACAGAGCACATCGGCAGCTCATGGGCTATCAGTTGGTGGTGGTTGCAGAATTTTCCGATGTGCCGTTTAGTCTGTGCACGGTTCCGAAGAAAGCGGACAGACACACAGACACATTTTAGCTCAATAGTAAGCTTATATAGGATATCGTAGTTCCAGGAATAAATTATCGCCTTAAATTCGTTAAATTTATTTCTAATACTACGCGCGTTATAATAAAAGACGTTTAAATTATTTTTTACCACGGATTGGCGTTTTAAACTATTTTTCACATCGGGCCGGCGTTTCCCGGACCCACAACGTTTAAAGAAGACTTCGACCTATACAGCTTTCGAACGTTCTCATCGATTAACTTACCTGACCTAGCATTCCCTATTTCATTGAAATGCACCCCATCTTTTATAAAACGGCTAGGATCACTAAACTCTGACCACAGCTTTACGAAGGGTACATTTTCCTCAGCACACAAATGAAGAAATAAGAGCCAATGTGAGAGTAACGCCGATTTTGAGAAAAGTCGACGTTGCCAAATTGAGATGGTTGGGCCACTTGGAGAGAATGGAGGAGGGGAGAACTGCGAGGAGGTGCTGAGAGTGGAGACCAGGGAATGGCAGAAGACCGCGAGGGAGACCGAGAAGGAGATGGAGGGACGAAGTGGAGGAGAGCTTGCGAAGATACGACTTGCCCAGCATGCAAGAGTTCGAAGAAACGGGAGTGCTGCTGGACAAGGCGGAGTGGCGAAGGAGGCTGGCTCCACTGACAGGCTGACTAGCCTACTGGGAGCTGAAGAAGAAGAAGAAGAAATGTACATTCGAGACTAAAAGGCATAGATCTCACAAGAAAACTCGGACAAATAAAGATGAATATGTAGTTGACGTTAATAGTCTTCTTTCTTTTTAAAGTTGTTTGCATTTGTAATTAGTATAATAAAGTGAAATAGGTACCTAATATATATTGAAATAAATAATATTTATTTATGTTGTGTTTTCCCTTCCAGTGTGCAGAAAGTCCTTACGTGATAGAAAAAAATGGACACCTTATTCGAAATCAGCGTAGTTGAATTATATAAAATCAGTTATTAGTAAGAAAACAACTCTTACAAAGTTCTCATTCGCAGGCCTGTATTATGTAACTACATAAAACGACAAGTGTACTCTCTTGAGAAGTTCACATATTTATAAGAGAGAAATAATTTACATGTTAGCCGCTTGAACATCGTCTGGGTGGTACAAATATTGAACCTCAAAGTCACCAAGAGAGTTGGTGATGGCGGTGGAAAGTAGGTTGGAGATGACGATGATATCTAAGGTTACTTTCTTGGATGGGAGTAAATGAACGATGTCGGAATCTAAGTAATCAAGCTAGAAATATAAACAGTTTTGTGACTTACATATCGCCAGACTTTAAGAAGTAAATGTTTGGTAAATTAAAACGAGCCTGGAAGTATTTTACTTGCCAAAGAAAAGTTAAGAGTTCATTTTACACATTAAATAAAGTATTGAAATTTATAAATGATAACTGAACTTAATTTTCTTTGATTCACCTTTGTCTTTGGTGGATCTGTGGTGAGTGTTCCTGGGTAGTTTGGCATAAATGCGTATTGTTCGTACTGTTGAGAATTCGCAGCAGCGTGACCAATGGAGCAAGTCGAAATGATACCTGACAGCGTTTCTATGACTTCATTATGATAACTGAACCCTGGATTAAAAGGGATCGTTAACAGATCTATTTACTTAGTAATATTTTCTACATTTTCAATAACCTCACTGTCTATAGAAATGCGGTGGGATAATAAAATATTTTTAAAAAATTATAACTGAAAACAATGCTAGAAATTTAATGAACAAAACACTTCTCTTCGTTATCTCTTTGGTGTAAGATGTGAAATATTTTCCCTATAAAATTTTCCCATAGTATATTGAGTTTTAAAATAAAATATATTTTTGTTCGTTAATATGCTTCTTTTCTGCAACGAGAAATTTTAGGCTTAAAAACTTAAGCCACACGTGAAGGGGGGTCATAGATGCAAAAGTTTCGAGTTAAAGAAGAGTTAAAATGCAGTGAATCTCTCGAGAGTATTTGAAAATGTTCTCTGCCTTATTTGACTGACCTTCAACGGCACGACCAGGCACTCCAGCCAATCCTAATCCTGAGGGATAAGGAGAAACTAACTCTCTTCGAAAATTCTGTAATTCCCAATCGGATTTCAGAGCGGACGTTGAATCTGGAATTTAAATTGTCATTTTTAAAGTGTATATATATATATATATATATTACTAATAATATAAGAGAAGACATTGCAATGCGTTTTAATAAATTATCTCTGACTGATTCACATTTACATAAAGTGGAGAAAAAACTTTCACAACCGGATCTGTTTCAGATGCCAAACGATGTGGAAGACCGCAGAAATATGTGGACGTTAATGCTCGTCTAGTACTCGAATGCAATTATGCGTTGATCACGACGGTATCCAAACAGATCAGTTGGACGTATAAGCAGCAATATATCTTTTAACTTAATTTTAATTTCATTCATAATGTTTCCTTTTCTTGTTTTGGATTTATATAAAATGTTTCAAAAATTGAAACTAAATTTTTATCAACTATTTTAACCGATCCGATCGCGATTTTTGGCCATCTCATATATACAGGGTGGGAGAAAAGTCTGTAACGATTTTGTACATACAAATAATTTGTTAATAATAAATACGAAGACCACTCAATATATTTTGCCCCACCTTTTTTTTTTCTTTCCAAGTTTCCTTGTAAGTTCCAAAAATTTTGTACACAAGTAGTTACATACATTATTTACAAATTTTTATTTTTTGCACATAGTCTTCATCCTTTTCTACGGCTTTCCACCACCTCGAAACAAGGGCCTTTATTGCTTACTGGTAAAAGTCCGCTGGATTCCGATGGAGCCACCTCTTAACCTCCTCAACAACGTCATCGTCACTCTGAAACTTTCTTCCACGAATAGCATCCTTCATTGGACCAAACAAATGAAAGTCTGAAGGTGCCAGATCCGGGCTGTATGGAGGGTGAGGTAACACAGTCAACCTCATTTTTGTGATGGCCTCTCTTGTTTGCAAACTGTTGTGTGGTCTTGCGTTATCGTGCAAAAGAAGGACATCTTCCAGTTTTCTCTCTGGTCGAACTCGCTTTATACGTCTCTGGAGGCTCTGTAGGGTAGCAATATATGCCTCTGAGTTGATTGTTTGTCCTTTCTTCATAATGTTCACCAGAATCACCCCTTTCATGTCCCAGAAGATGGTGGCCATAACCTTTCCTGCAGAGGGAGCCAATTTGAACTTTTTCTTGCGTGGGGATGCCACTCCATGGATGCCACTCCATGGATTGGCGTTTTGTTTCAAGTTCAAAGTGGTGTATTCAAGTTTCATCCCCAGTCACAATTCGTGAAAGGAAGTCATCCCCTTCTGTCTCGTATCGAACCAACGACTCAGAAGCAATTTCTTTTCTTTGGAATTTGTGATCTTCAGTCAGTTCGCGAGGAACAAACCGTGAACACACTTTTGAGTATCCCAATTGCTGAATTATCGTATTCACACTTCCTTCACTAATTCCTAGCTCCAGTGATAGCTCCTTGTATGTGAAGCGCCGATTTGATCGAATGATGCTATTAGCACGTTGCACAGTGTGAGATGTCACAGCCGATACCGGGCGACCGCTGCGTGGCTCATCATCGAGGCTGGCTCTCCCTCTCTCCAATGATCTCACACGCTTAGACCAGCGTCCGACTGTGCTTCGATCAACAACAGCATCTCCGTAAACGTTTTGTAGACGTTTGTGAATATTTCCAACTGTTTCCTTCTCTGCGGTTAAGAACTCGATAACAGCTCTCTGTTTACGACGCACATCACTGTCAAACGCCATTTTCGAAGCTGTGTTAACCATCGGTTTTATACAATGGCGTTTAAAAGCGGTTTTTTACAAGGAGAGGTTCAAACTGGAAAAATCCGGTTATATAAAGCGCAGAAAGTTCAAACTTACGGCCCAAAAGACATTTCAGCCACATGGCCCATTACTTAGGTAAGTAAAAAGGGTGGGGCAAAATATATTGAGTGCCCCTAGTAAATTTCAATGATATCACTGCAGGGTATGCCATACTTTTCAAAGCAACTATACAAGGTCAGGAATGACCCTAGGCTAGAACAGGAAGGCCCTAGTCCCTAGCCCAAGTCATCGCCATGCCAGTGAGGATGGAATACACCACTGAAGAAAAAGGGTATTTTGTATCGTGGGATATTTCCTACAATAATTGTAAAGAAAGTTTGCGTTTATTTCAAGAAAAATATGATAAACCACCACCAAATGCAACTACTCTTCGATACTGGAAACAAACTTTTGGAAACAGGGAGCCTGGTAAAAGATCGTTCAAGAAGCGGAAGGCCAGTAACGGCGACAGAAGATAACAGAAAAGAAAATGACCTCGCCACTTTTAAAGTTGAGCCAACAACTTCAAAGAAAAACGTCGCAGAGGAACTGGGTATTTCCAAATTTTCAGTAGCAAAAATATTGAAATCACAGGGGTACCACGATTATGAACCCATTTATTCTCAGCTCATATACAACGATGATTCTTATAGACGGCTGCAGTTTGCTGAAACAATGAGAGAGAAGTTCAACAGTGATCCAGATTTCGTTCGAAATATCAAATTTTCAGTTGAATGTGTCTTCGGTTTAACGAGTACAGGAAACAAACACAACGTTCACTACTGGGCGAAAAAAAAATTCCCAAAACACTATTGAGTAAATCCGTTAAAACGGCTACACTCACAGTTTGGGGTGCATTGGTTACTGAGAACTCGTTTCCTTTGACATATTGAGAGATACGATAGATGGAAAATGCCACATTACTCTGCAGATACTGGTGAGATTCTGGATACGAACCTTGAAGGAAGATGTTTTCGGCAGCGAAGTCCCATCAAGTGCAGCCAGATCACCTGATTTAACCCCATGTGATTTCTGGCTTTGTGCTTATTTGCATAACAACCTCTACACTCCTGGTTTCACCTATCCAAATGTGAATGCCCTTGGCCGCAGAATAGATGAACAACTGAAAAGGATCCCACTTGATATGTTCAGAAGGGTACCCGGTCG